>JAHLJT010000631.1:15295666-15554204 GCA_031308135.1 Acheta domesticus | reverse complement strand
TTTAAAATCTATTCAAAATCTGCTCCAATTTTTTTAATTGTTACCTAAATTTTAGTAAAATGCTTTTGCAATTATGATTTATGTTCGATAATTAGTAAATCCTCTCGAAATCGAAAATCTGATTTGATTTTTTGTGATCCTGACCTACACCACCAAAATTCAAACCATATTTTTTAATGAAATCTATTCTTCACTTTAGAACTTTCTATTTTATAGTTTATAGTTTTTCAGAATATTTACATTTTTCCGTAATTTGAATATTTCGAGCAAAGCTATGTTTCATTCGAGTGTTACTATGTATTTGTAGTTCTTGTGTAATATTGTCTCCCCTCTAAATTGAAAAACTAGTGGTGGACATACTCACTCGATTTCTTTATAACAATTACGTAATATAAAAATTCAAGTTAACCCCCAGCAAAAATTTCACAATTCCAACTGGATTGCGTATATTGTCGCGGCCAATGACGTCTCATCTCTTAATTAAAAATCGCGGCAATGATCCAAAAACGTCGTTTTGGGAGTGTTTAGCACCCGCGAAATCACTCTCCGAACTGAGATTTGAATATGAGAGCATAGGTTTCGAGATTTCATTACATAATCCAGCTGATGATTTACTACAAGTAGTCTCACCAACTGTGGGCCACCCCTATAACTCCTAAACGACTTCCGATATCAAAATACAGTTTTTCGCTCAACAATGTGGAGTCATGGAGCAAGTGAAATGGTGTACAGATATTGTTTGAAATACTTTTAGTTTTGGAGAAATTAAATCAACTTCATATTTTTTAAATCGAACCATATATTTTTCTTACTAGCAATAGATAAATCATAAAAAGGGGAATGCAATGATGTAACATATGTTCATATTTTGATAGTATTTTGTGTAATAAATTATACTTTCTGGGAAGAGATTGTAAATGAAACCTGCACTTGTTGCTGTAGCTGCTTGTCGCTATTGTCACTTTTGGTAAAGGCCTTCGCGGCCTCTCCTCGAAAAGAGCCGGCGCCGGGAATGCAACCTTCCTGAATGGCAACAGTTGCAAGAATTGACACAGGAAATCTCGTGCATTTAATTTAAAATCACTTGTCAGAAAGTATAATTTTGTGCTCAAAATACTATCAAAACAATAACATGTTACGTCATTGCACTCGTCTACTTATGATCTACCCCTCGCTAGTGAGAAAAAATCATGGTTCCATTTAAAAAATGAAAGATGATTAATTTTCTAGAAAACTAAAAATTTTTCGGATAATATCCTTACGGTACATTACTTGCCCCATGATTCCGCATTGTTGGGCGAAAACTACATTTCTATATCGGGAACCGTTTAGAAGTTACGGGGGAGGCCCATAGTTGGTGGGACTGCCTGTATGCCAAACCTCGCAAGTGTTGGAGCGTTTTCGTTGTCACATAAAAAGAAACTAGTGTTGCAACAGAATGTCACAGAGTTTCTCGTACTAGATCTCTTCTGATTTCTTTAATCTAGACTAGTTTTTTGTTTACATCATCTACTTTCCAGCTGTCATCCATGGCTGACATTATTTTATTTAACATTTTCTCAATTTTTCAGGCCATTTAAAATAGAAAAATGTGATATTAAGAATATTACATAAGTTAAACTTAATCCTATATCATAATTTTCGATTAAAAATTTTGATCCGTTTTTGAGAAAATTTTGAAAATGTTCGGAGGCTTCATGTAAAGTACTCCCAAAAATTAATGAATGCTTTTCAAAATCACAGGGCAACACAAGCCAAATGGACAGGGGTTTCTTCAATTTGGAAAAATCCTACGCATGGCTTAGGCGCTAGTGTTGTTCACATACACCGGACAGACGGACGTTTTGCCGTCAATTGGTTTTTCGGTATCAAGGACCCACAACACATGTATTCTGGATAAACTATGTGTTAGAGGATTTTTTCTTAATTTAGCTCAGGATTTATCCACTTTTTCGTGATCGTGGCCTAAAAATGACTTTTTTTCCAGAAAATCCGCCGTTTTCTCGTGCAGCATTACATAACTTTCCCTACACTACATATATAATTTGTATATACGTACGTATACGGGAAAGTAAAAATAATAAAAAAAGGAGAAAAGAAATAACATAGTGATGAAAATGAAAAGGATTCACGACAAGGAAACCCAGCCACATACAAAGAGAAAAAACAAAAAACATCCTGGAAACCGTAGTTGGGAATATAAACTTTGTTGATGCATTCTTTATTGGAGTAAATAAAACAGGAAGAATAATGAGATAAAATGTCAATCACGGAGAACAAGAATAAATTAAAAGATAAAGACACTTATATAGAAAATGTTCTCACAAGACAGGAAAGAGTGATCTATGCTGCACTCTGGCAAGTAGCAATACAAGAAAGAGAAGAGGGGGAAATAATGAAGATCGGCTATAAAAATAGAAATAAATGTAAAATGGGAGTATTGGGACAACCCCATGAAAAAAAACTCAAAAAACTAAGAAAAAGTTCATGGACAAAAAGCATCAACGCTAAACAACACACGACTGCATCCAAGACACCATATAATAAAGAACAATACGTGAAAAAAAAACAAAAAAGAAACAATCAAAGATATGTATTACAATAGCAATGTCAGGACATTGCTAAGTGGGGAGAGAAAAATGGAACTCATTCACGCTTCGTATATACGTATGTATACGGGAAAGTAAAAATCCACTAATTTACAAAATTATACTTTTGTCTTGACAATGTTATGCATGAAACGGGCAAAATTCGTGATAGCGAACAAGGAATTCTAAAAAAAATTGTAATTGACGTGCGGCATTGAAATAACACGATTTTATTGTAGTAAAATAAATAACACGATTTTAAATCGGAAACATAATGAATTTTAAAATATTGTACTGTTATTTTCTTTTTTCCACAAACAAAACTGTTTGTATGTCTTAGAATACAAAAAGGACAATGGAATTGCGGTCTTAATACTTCGGATACCTCGAAGTTACATACTTCGGAAAGAGAGTCTTTTAGTAATCTTGTAATCGTAAGTCGTAAGAAATCTTGCAGAATTTTAGCGATATATCGACAAGAAATAGGACGTTTTTTGTGTCTGTGAGTAATTCACTAAAACCCGTCTTGACTTTTCCTCTTTTGCCTTGATATGAGTTATATTCCTACTATGTATATTGTTTGTCTTCTTTACTTAGAAAGAAACAAAATAATTTCTATTAATTTCAAAATAATTTCTATATAATGCATGCACTGTCTCACAAACGCTTTTCATAGAGAATGTGAATAAAGATGATGGAATTGCTGGTGATCAGCAATTACAATTATTCTTACTGTGTCAATACTTCGAATTTGCAATCTCTACTTTGAAATTAACAAGTTTTCCAGAAGGTAGTTCTGATGAATATTTATGGGACCTTTTTTAGTTGTGTGTTGAAATTTCATAGCTTTAAAGTAAAATAAAATAAATTTCAAAATTCAATTTGTCGAAAAATATTTGAAGGTGGAAATGTTTTTGGACATTGATTTCAGATGTATGCAGAAATATATTTTGTGTCTTCTATTTTTTAAAAGACAACAAAGATAATACAGATTTTGAGTAAAAAAATGAATAGAAATTTTGTTGATATCCAGAAAATATTTTTACCAAAAATTAACGCAAAAATGACTGCTTCCACTTATACACCGGGCGACAATGTTAGTGATATATCTTTGCTTGATTCGATATTATAGTTCAGAAAAGAGTTGAATAAAATCATCTTTCTTTAGAGGGATTATCCATTTTCTCTCATAAGCCTCAAGCTACCACTGACTTGCCAATTTTCCTGGGGAAGCACTTTCGACTCCGGGTGAAATCAGATAAGGGGCTATACAGCGTTGCCAAGGAAAAATCAATATTTTCACTCACGCCAAAGCAAACTGAAATATTCGTAATTCCTATTCATTCTTCTATTCATTCATTCTCAGAATAGCAAAGCCACATAAGAGTTAATTATCTCATTAGTGAAAGACCTGTCTACTTCAGAGACGCTAAAATTTTGCTTTTTAGAAATAAAAAGTTTAATAATAGCAGTATCACAGTTTGAAATTACAGCAACTGCTGCAACTGCAGCAACAACTGCATCTGGTTAGGAGATCAATAAATGAATCTCCATTTCCACATAAGTTGGTTAACAGGAATAATCAGGTTACTATCACCAGACTCAGAATAGGTCATTTCAAAGCCAGTCATGGACATCTTATAAAAAAATCCGATCCAGAACAATGTCCTAAGTGTGGAGCGAGAATTTCTTCCCCACATCTGCTACTTGAATGCCCAGAAACCAACAGTCAAAGAACAGCAATGAAAATCAATGGCAATTTATTAGACCTTCTTAATACCATAGAGAAGTGTGATCAAATTATCAAATATTTAAAAGTAACGGAATTTGACAAACTAATATAGAACCGCATAGTGAAATAAATGGGATACCAAGTAAGGGGCTTATTTACTAAATTGTGGATATGAATATATATATATATATATATATATATATATATATATGTGTGTGTGTGTGTGTGTGTGTATGTGTTGAATGTGAATGTATATGTATGTATATGTTTATTATATGTATGTATGTGTATATATGTATATCTAAGTCTATGTATATGTACTTTGACATATTGTAAATGACATTTGCTATTCTGTGTACTGAATTTAAATACCTCTATGTATAATTCTGTCCAACGGGCAAATTGATAGATGAAATGACCACTTAAACCTACAGAAGTACAAATTAGAGCATTGTACTGGGAATTAATAGTAACTTAGGGATCTATTTAAAAACATGAAAGTTATGTAATCTAAATTTAAATTTTTCCTTTAAATTTTATTGTACTTTCCAGTAACATAAACTGAATTAATAAGCTAATATGGATTCTGAAATTGAGTATTAATTTCCTAGGGATACAATGGATCTTTACATTGATTCAAACAGTTAACAACTGTTTCATATGAGGTTGCATTATTGTGTCAAGTATGTAATGTATTGCATGTATTGCTTCTATGTAATTTATGTATCTAAATATTTGACTAGTGTACTTGTGTATCACTGTGGTCGCTTATGACCCGAGCAGTTTAAAAGCGACCTAAAATAAATAAATAAAAAAAATCAAGAAAAGATAACCTTTATTAAACGGTCATTAAATTTCCATAAAAAACACATCTTTATTGCTTCCCATATTCTCCTGTCAAGAATACAAAACATGGGGACGAAAACCTGTATTCAGCGGTCATTAAAATTTTGCTTACAGATTTTCACCTTCGTTTTTTAATAAGTAATTTTATTAACACGAGAAGGACCGGAATTTCGTTCTACCTAGAAGGACCGTTGTGTGTCATTTTGACACATGATCTCCTGAGCACTTGAAAAGCTAATATTATATATTTTTCTCATGCAGTGCAATGTGAAGTGGATAAATGAATAAATGCACATATATCTGGAACATTTTATTTCATTATATTTCAAAAAATTTGAAGTCCCAAAATACAAAATTGTAGAAACTTTTACAGATCTTGAAATAATAGAGACGATACTGAGCAATGAATGAAAACGTTAGTGAATATCTGTTTATCAAAATTTAATGTTCATATTAATGGAGAAAGAAAAAAATTAAACACAACGTAGGCATGTTGATTTTTTTCTCATAGCATTTTCCGTAAACAAACTCTGAACTGATACAACATGCAAGGGAAGTAAAGTTGTTATAATTGCTTTCTCTTTGGCATTGCTTCTTTTTTATATGATTAGGTGTAACAGTGCTTTTTATCAAGAGTGAAGAGTAAGATTTAACATTTTCAGACGATATTTCATCTACTATACTTGCGAATAAATTTCTTGAACAATATCTATGCATTTGCTTTTGGGATGTCTAGGGTTTTGAATAAAATGTGAACATCATCACCTTGCGCGCACTGTATATATACGAACCATCTGATGTATCTATCTCCGCCTATGTTTTTATAAAAAAAAGTCTTCGTCTTCTTTTTCCCAGAGTTCTGTGTGCTGATGCTGTCATGTAAGGTGCTCAGGATTCGAATACTTTTGTTCTTTTTGCGATAATAATCTGACCGAAGTTTTGTTTGTCCGAGTACGACCGAAATTTTGTTTGTCCAAAGTTGTAAAATTCACTATGACAAAACTGCCTTGATTTTTTGAGTGATTTGCTTCATGTGTCAGATCTTGCTGATACCTTCTCATTATACCTATGAATCTCTTTTTATTCATATTCAGCTTTTCTGCCAGTGACACAGAAGAAAAAAGTTATCGCAGTTCATGTTGAAGCTCCCCTCCCCTCACTCACTAAGTTCAGACTGCTGCTTTTCCTACTACTTGGATAATATTGGACATTTCTTCTAGTTCTTGTTCTACTTCTTCACTAGAATCTATACCAGAATCCTTGAATTCATCGCCCGTGTCATCTGCTTCCTCAGAAATGTCTCCATTACTATCACTGCCACCTTCACTGTTTTCTTTAGTAAAACTTTAAAATTCAAGAAGTATTTATTATATCTTCAGTCCTTTTTCTGTACTCATTACGCAAAGTTTCACACACACTCACAGCTTGCAATTACGTTCTGCACACAGAAAGTTCTCTGTAACATATACTGTGGATTCAAAAAGAATAGGATGTATCCCGCGATTTCTAACGGATTGCTATCATCATCATGCATCAAATTTCAAGAAGGCAACAATAGTCTTATCAATCTGAAAACCAGAGATATACTTCTTCCAATGGGAAACGGAAGTATGATAAAAAAATGAAATATCAAGACTTGAAAGAGTATACTGGGTCAATATGACACATGGCGGTCCTTCTAGGTATATCTAAGATTTTTTCCAATTCTATGAAAATCACAGGATTGAGCTTTACAGCACATTAAGTTCATGCACTAAAGAAAGCACTTACAAAGAGCCAGTTTTCTAACGTTTAAAACTCAAGCACTACACTGTAGTATGTGTCACAAATGTGTCATTTTGATACACTCGGTCCTTCTAGTGTTAAAAGAAAAAACACGAAAGGAAAACCTCTATGAATCAGTCACGGTAATTATCGTAACTAATGTTGAGGTATTTTGCTTCCTGTTTTCCTATTAAGAAAACAAAACCTACAAAAAAAAAACTTTATTCGGCGGTTTTTAAAATAAACGTAAGGAATTGTCAGCACTATTTCCTTAAGTTATTTTTCAAGAGCACAAAACACAAAAAAATAAACCTCTATTAAACGGTCATTAAATTTGTATTACAAACACTCAGCTTTACTGCTTCCCATATTCTACTATAATTAAAATAAAACAAGGAAACAGAAACCTTTATTCAGCGATCATAACATTACAGATAACAAATTTTAATAATAGTTTTCTTACTAAGTTATTTTGTCAAAAAAAGACACGCAAAGAAAAACCTCTATTTAACAGTCATGATATACAACATAATAAAACTCACCTTTTTCCTTCCTGTATTCCCTTATCAAGAAAACGAAACATGGGAACAAAAACCTTTATTCGGCGGTCATTAAAATTTGATTACAAAATTTCAGTGTAGTGTTTTTAATAAGTAAATTTGTATCACGAAAAAACACGAAAACAAAAACCTCTATTCAACGGTCACTATAATTATGGTAACTAATACTGAGGTATTTTGCTTCCTATGTTCAATATCAGGAAAACAAAACTTACAAACAAAATCCTTCATTCAGGGGTCATTAAAATAAAGCTAAGTAATTGTCAGCCTAATTTCCTTAAAAGGTTATTTTTCAGGAAAACAAAACACGAAAAGATACACCCCTGTTAAACTGTAATTAAATTTATATAACTAAAGCTCACCTATTTGCTTCCCATATTCCCCTATAAAGAAAACAAAACATGGGAACAAAAACCTTTGTTCAGGGGTCAATTTATTTCATCTAACAAATTCTCAGCTTAGTTTTCTTAATAAACTATTTTCTCAAAAGAACAAAACACAAAAAGAAAAATCTCTTTAACCGTTACGATAATAACCGTAACAAATACTGAGGTATATTGCTTCCCATCTTCTCCTTCTGAGAAAAAACTTACAAACAAAAACCTTTATTCAGTGGTCATTAAAATAACTTAAGGACTTGTCAGCTCAATTACCTTAAGTTATTTTTCAAGAGAACAAAACACGAAAAGATAAACCTCTATTAAACGGTCATTAAATTTACTTAACTAACACTCAGCTTTTTTCTTCCCATAATCTCTGATCAAGAAAACAAAACATAGGAACAAGAACCTTTATTGAGCGGTCATTCAATTTCTGCTAACAAATTCTCAGCTTAGTTTACTTAATAAGTTATTGTATCAAATGAACAAAACACGAAAAGAAAATCCTCTATTAATCGGTCAAGATATGTAACATAACTAATACTTAGCTTTTTTATTCCCATATTCTCCTATTAAGAAAACAACGGTTGGGAACAATGGAAACAAAACCCTTTATTGAGTGGTCATTAAAATTAAGCAAAGGAATTGTCAGCTCAATTTCCTTAATAAGTTATTTCCTTTGTGTTAACCGAAGTGCAAAGTGTATAACGTGCGTCTAGTAACTCGAGTGGTAAATATTAGTGCTACTAGTCGCAGCCCAGCTTCCCTGGCCTAGGGCAAAGCATAGCCGGGGCCATGGCTACTCTAACACAGACGGCGCCATGGACACCAATTCATCTCGACACCACCATCCCATGATGAACATCAAATCGGTGCTACTCTACAAGGCAACATTATTCTTCAGTATGTTAATCTCAACCAACATTCGCCGCACGAGGGAGTACAGGAAACTGCAATTCCAGTAATTCAGGAACTAATGACTAGGGGCGCTACTAAGGTCAGTACTCAACAAACTGCCAGCGATGCAGCCCAAGGCGTAGCTAATAAAGTGAATGAAAACAAAGAAATCGCAGACAGTGCATCAAATAGCGGTAAGAGATCATTCAATGACTGATGAAAATGAACATCCCCCTAAGAAACAGTCAACAGTGCTAACAGCGTACATGCAGTGCCAGTTAGTAATACATATGCTTCCTTAGAAAAGCTAAACGGCCCTGATCCCAGGTTTAATTACGTAAACATCATCCCAATCCAAGACGAAAGTGTCAAGATTTCACCAATTTATGTAAATAACATAACAAACTTATCAGAGTTTAATAGAGAAATCAAAAACAATATTTCAAGTCAATTCACCTCGAATATAATAAACAACAGAATAAAGCTAATGTTCAAAACAGTACCTGACTTCATAAAAGCAATTAAATACCTCTTAAATACTAAAAGAAGTTTTCACACCTATAAAGACCCTGCTAATAAAAAGTTCTCCATAGTATTTAAAAATGTTCATCAATCATTATCACTGCAGGAAATCTACGTGGACGTCAAAGATAAGTGCCCTTCGCAAATCATTGTTACAAGACTGCACGAAGATAACATTCCTATCCCAGTGGCAGCTACCGAGTTTAACGGCCAGCAGAGCATAGACATTGTATTACAAATAAGGGAAATTTGCAACTTAAAAGTGAAAGCTGAAAAAAGACGCAGAATCAAACGTCCAGTACAATGCTTAAGATGTTTAGACTTTGGTCATACCCGCAATAACTGTAATCATACATTAGCTTATATCTACTGATCACAAAACCACTATTCGGTAAATTGTCCAAATAAAATGCGCACCACTTTTTGTAAGAACTGCAATGGGCCACATCGTGCAGACGTTCGATCTGACGATTGCCCGTTCCATAAAAAGCTAACTGAACCCCACCCCCTAAAGAAACTCATAGTGAAGACCTACGCTCAGTAAAAAGGGCTTCTCAAAGTGTTCATGTAGCAGCCCCATCTAAAAATTCACAACCAATCAATCTCACAACCAGACTCAACAACAACACCTCATTTCGCTTACTTCATCACAATTTGCCAAACCTCCCACCCACAAACAGCATCCCTTATTTTACTTTCGCTCCAACAACGACCTCTAATCAGAATCCACTTTATCAACATAACCAACAAGCACCAAACAACATAAACGCCAGCAATAATAATAACATTAATAATAATTCATTCATACACTCCCTAATAAATTCCATCACAACTCATATCGTTAAAATAATCATCTCAATCATTCCAGCAATCATCAGCAATATACAAACCTCATTGACATCGTACTTTAATAACAATCATGGCTCTGCAACACCATAACAAACTAAATATACTAAATTGGAATGCCAACGGCATAAACAATAAGAAAGCAGAGTTATCGTACTTTCTAAAAGCCAAAGAGATTAAATTAGCATGTATTACCGAAACACATTTAAAATCAAATGAAACATTCAAAATTCCTTGATATAATAATCATAGATCAGACAGATTAAACTCAAATGGAGGCGGTGTTTTAATTCTAATCAAAAACTCTACACCATATATCCAAATTAACTTACCCCATACTCCTGGAATAGAAACAGTAGCCATCAAATTTCTCCTAGACAACAGAATAATAACTCTCATAGCAACTTGTAAACCTCCCAAAATCAAAATTCATAGCACCAATTTTGGATTACTATTCCAACAAAACACTCCCACAATACTTGTCGGAGATATCAATTCCAAGAACGTTAACTGGGGCTGTAGAACTTCCAATACAGCTGGGCTACAATTGTTTAAAATAACATCAGATTTAAAACTATATCTAATCCCTCTCCCTAAACCAACACACTACCACCACGACCAAAACAAATTCCCGGATATTCTGAATATTGTAATAATCAATACACAAGTCAAATTCCATAGTTCTCCCATATTTGAATTGGATTCTGATCATCTTCCTGTTATCATTTCAACCCTGCAACTCTCCTCCTCTCATACCCCACCCACTCATTAAACTCGCGGATTAATTGGAAATCAGTTTAAAAAATAATCATTCATAAAACGCCACAATTTCAAACGTTAAATACCCCACTGGAAATCGAACAATCAATCACACAATTAAATAACATAATTATCAACACAGTCAAATCCCTGCAAGACAATCAGCCTCCATATATCACAAAACTACCCAAGACCATACTAAATTTAATTAAAATTAAAAATAAAACCAGAAGACTATGGAATATAACAAAATCGACTCAAGTGAAAAAAGAATTGAACTTACTCACTACATTAGCGAAAAGAGCAATAATAGATTTTAACCACTCAACTTACAATAAACTAATTCAATCACTGAGCACAAGAAATAATTCGCTTTGGCATTTCACCAAAAATGTTCTAAAAAAGAAAAAAACTATACCTCCGCTAAACACATCTACAGGCAAAAAATATGCACCAGCAGAGAAAGCAGAAGCCTTGGCAGATCACTTTGAGTAATCATTCACCCCTAATAGTACTCCCACACATTCCGATCACATGAATATAACGCAATCAGCATCAGCAGCCAATTATAACATCCCACATAGAATAAAATATAGTTCCCTAAATGAAATCAAAAACTTTATTAAAAATCTCCCTCTTAAAAAGGTACCTGACCATGATAAAATTAGTAATGTTAATTTAAAAACTTGCCTAACCCCACAATAGCTTACATCAACAATATTTACAATTCAATTCTGAGAACCGGGTATTATCCAATTATATGGAAAAATTTGGATATAATCCCCGTACCCAAACATAAAAACCATAACAATACCGAAAGCTACAGGCCAATCAGTCTCCTCCAATCTCTATCCAAATTTTTTGAAAAAATTATACTAAAAAGTTTTAACAACCATCTAAACATAACTCAGGCCATACAGAAACATCAATTTGGCTTCATCAATAAATTATCCACGTCACACCAGCTACTTAGAATATCCGAACACATCCACACTGACTTCCAGAACAAACATCACACAGTTGCCACCTTCCTGGATATTTCACAGGCTTTCGACAAAGTTTGGGACCTAGGCCTAATATATAAGCTAAAAAACTATAGAAACTCCAAATTATCTACTACAAATCATCAAAAGTTTCATAATAGACAACATTTATAGTATCAATCGAAAACAGGTTTCCAATCCCCGCAAAATAAAAGCAGGACTTCACCAAGGTTCCCCCCTTTCACCCACCCTTTTCAACCTATACACATCTGATATACCTACATCTCCCTATATTGCACAATTTGCGGACGATACTGCCATCTTCATGTCTCACCATTCAGTAAGTCACATTTCCAATACAATTCAACTGCATCTGAAAAACAGAGAAGATTGGTCTCTAAAATGGAAAATCAAGCTTAATCCGTCAAAATCAACAGCCAAAATATTTTCTCTCAGAACATTCGCCACACCCACCCCACTCCAAATGATCAACAACACAATTCCCTGGACTCCGTACAACCAAACTGTTAAATACTTAGGACTAAACTTCGATACAAATTAACCTGGAAATCTCACATAGCAACGAAAATTCAACAAACCAAAATCAAGTAAAATTCAACTAAAACCACCACTAAATCCCAAAAGCAGTCTCTCCTTAAGCAATGCCATTGCCCAGTACAAGACAATAATCAGACCTCTAATGTTGTATGCTTGCCCCATCTGGACGAACGCTTCACAGGCAAACATCTATAAAATTCAAATAATGCAAATGAACTACCACGAGATATCTACTGTCTTCACTGAATACATTTCTTGGTTCTCCTCTCGCAGTCTTGTCTGCAATAAGCTGTGGTCTACCAAATTTACAAACTCTAGCTGTACCTTCTATTTCAGAGCCCGAAATAGGTTTATGACGAAACGTAATTATCAAAAATAATTTGTGCACTTTTGCGTGGTTTATTTCTTCTATGCAAAACCACAGTTGGACTTCGGCAAATACATTTAACAAACTCCTTGCAATTTTGTAGAAGTTTCCTGAGGCTTCCTGGCAGGGGATCAAATCTCACACCTACCCACTTTTACCCCAAAGCATAAAAATCTTGATTCTGCGAGGAGATGGTTTCCCTTGCAATTAGGCTACTGCTTAGTCGCTCACCAACAGAAATCATTGATTCATCAACAGTTAAGTTTTCTTTTATATCCAGTTCCAAACATCGGTTATGTATGGCTTCGTAAATGTGTCTAATCTTCACAAATCTACGGTGTGATCTTTGTGGATTTATAAGTTATCAGCGAAATCAAAATTATTTCGAAGATGAAAAGACTTATCTCTCGACATATTTTCAAGAAACGTTTGTATTCTGAACATAATATTTTAAAAATTTTGACTCACGCATTTTTTTATTTAAGGCCGCATTAACTACTAGGTCATTAGCGACCACTATTGGAAGTAACGTTATGACATGATGATGACAATATATGGTGATGATAGGGGGTGAAAGGACGAACACATACAACCATGCCCGAGGCGGGACTCGAGCCCGCGACCCCACGATCCAAGACCACTACGGCACTACCGCTTTAGCGATCTCGGCCACGGGGCCGGCACGCAAATTTTTATTTATCCCATACGAAGAGCTAATAAAAATTTTACTCTTTCAGTTGTGAAATTTGAAATTTATATATTTCTGCATCTTTCTAAAAAAAACCTTCAGAACCTTCCCATTATATCCAATATAACCCAAATGATATCCTCGACTTTGTAATCAACTCCTCAGTCTTTCAAAATGCAAATCCTAACCCCACGTAAATGTGTGTACGCATGTAAATGTGTGTATGTGTATGTGCGTGTAAGGGAAGATGATATGGGAAAGAAGAGGAAGGAAAAATCGCGCGCGTTCCGTGACCCTTTTGTTAGAGTACTGCTTTGGTATTCGCCTGGTGTTCATAGGAGCAATAACAGAAATACCGATCTGAGCAGTTCGGCCGCTAGAATTCTCTCCAGACAGCACTTAAATTTGGCCTAGCTATGTAGCTTGTAACCGCCACCTAGCGGTCACAATGCGAACCTATTCCACCAGACGTTTTGCTCAGTGCCTAGACAGGTACGAGACATAGTTACCAAAAGTTCGGAATAGAAAGCGCCACGTCAGAACGAGCTCGCATCGCCTATTCATGCTTGAGTAAAAACAACCGATCAGAGAATTTCTCTGCATTCATCGGAATTTCGCCGATAACAAGACGAAACGCAGTCATTTTGTTCGAGTCGCCTGGTAAAAGGAAAGTTCTTTCCAACATCGTGGACAACGTGTGGATTCGGTGTACCGATCGTCTGGAAAAGCTTCATAAAGGTAATGGATTATTTTGTAATGGAGATTAATATCATTGCAAATGATTTAAGAAAAACAGATTCTCGTGTGTGCAAATGTTCTTTACAATTGATTGAGAATATAAATTAATGCGAAACGAATACTGGTAGAGAAAGTACCATTTCAGTATGAGAAATCGTACAGATTTCTAATGTGTATTACGTAAATGATATTGTATAAAATTCTAATGGGACAAATTCAACCCAACCGCTTTTTTTATGATAACCTGAAACTTCGACGAAATATTTCGATACAACGGAAGCTGATTTCGGAGCGAGGCCATTCGGAGTGTCAGACGCACCGCCGACGTCGCCAGAACGAGCAGGCGTGACCTCGGAGAAGACAGCACATTGAGAACGCTGGATTTGTGTGTCAGCGGGAACCTGCGAACTGTTTCCGTTAGGTTTGGAATTATGTTGTAAAGTAAAATATTGAAATCTGACGAACAGACCTTTGCTGCTGATAGAAATTTGTATTAATGCGATTCAGTTACACGGCACTATTGTATACCTCAGCAATTTCAACGTAAGACTGCCGTAACCTGAAAGTAGAAAATCGACTGTACCCTTATGTTAAAGGTATACTAGTTAACGTACAATTGTAACATCAAGTGAATGTTGCAAGAAATCGAAGAGTTTTATTTCACGTTCGTTTCATTCGAGACGTAATAATAATACTTATTATTACTTTTATATATATATATATATATATATATAATATATATATATATATATATAATATATATATATATATATATATATATATATATATATTATTCTCTGCTAACGAATTCTGTTTATACTCCAAGGGAGTAAATATATTCACGAATTTTGTCTTTGTAAATTATTGCACATTTTATTTCTTTGTTAAGTGTCATTAAGGGAAGATTTTCTGTTGTAAATTAGGGTATACTTCTATTCAATGTTTATTTTTCAGGGTATTATTGTGTTACTTGTATTCTATGTCAAAGACTGTATAATTTTTTAATTTTTTATGATGTCTAGTTAATACTAGAACATCTGTTAATAGAAATTGTAATAAGGCATTAATAGTTAAATGGAAGCTCTTAATTACTCGATGTGTCCTTGACTTTTCTTCTAATTAGATCAGTTTTTCGAACCCATAACCCTAGTGTGATAGGACTAGCACAATTATTAGTCGTGATCTGACATTTCTTGATCACGAGTCGGTGTGGCAAGACAGGTCACGCGAAGTCAGTCGTCTGTACCTGATAGGTGCGTAAGGCGGTGACGAGCTAGTGTCGAAAATTCGTCACCATCGGGACTCGAACTTTAGAACCACCTGGTCATTGTCGCTGAAAAGAAAACTTCAATGCTGGCTCTTAGCTAAACTTAGCCGGTCCGATCCTGTGCTACACAAGTGCTGACACAAGCTGTTATCAGCACTTGTGAATTGCGATAACATCAGCTGTGTAGAACGCAAGAAGGGGAGAGAAAAGATAAGGAGAAAGGCAACTCCGTTCGGACCGTTTAGTCGGAAAGACCGTTTAGTTCCTTACCCACACATTGCTTTTAAGAATGAAAGTAATGATGGATACAATGTTTCACTGTCATGCCCATGCTATGGAAGGGGAATCCGACATGGCTTATCCCCATACTGTAGCTGCTGCTGATAATGACACTTTTCCAGCAGTTCTGCACATTCCAGATGATGCAGCAGAGGTCAATGCTCTGGCGGAGGAGGAACTGGCAAGACCCATCGCAACCCACCATGTTGCTGGCTATATTGGCAAGTGCATGATGGGGGTTTTGAAGGGGCAACAGTGCTCGATATGCGAGGGTGCGATTAAGACAGATACGCCAACCCTGGAGCACATGTATACTCAGTCTGGAATTCAATCCTGATGACCCGTCTTTGATATACGCAACTGAGCAGTTGGGGAATTTTGTTGAAACACAAATTTTGCACCCAAGAAGCCTGAAGAGTGATGTCATTAGCTTTCTAACAAATTTGGATTGTAGCTGGCTTCAGTGCCCAGATCATGGTAGGCACGTGGCAGCTGTATTAATCTCCTGTTTGGTGAGGTTGCTCATTCGAGCTCATTGTAAAAAGGTTAATAGCAATCTTACAGATGCACCTGTCTTTTAAATTATTTTTTATAGAGATTTATTTATTT
The DNA here is from genome assembly GCA_031308135.1 of Acheta domesticus. Taxonomy (NCBI): domain Eukaryota; kingdom Metazoa; phylum Arthropoda; class Insecta; order Orthoptera; family Gryllidae; genus Acheta; species Acheta domesticus. Next base: position 15,537,821 of record JAHLJT010000631.1, on the reverse strand, counting down.
TTACACATTTATATTCATTTTTAACTGTATTGTATATATTGAGGGTTTTGTTTTTATCTGTACATATTCTCTTGTTTTTGTCTGTACATATTGTCTTGTTATTGTCTGTATTATTAACATTACTTTATTTTTACATATTACATTTATTTATTATTGTATATATTGAGGGTTGTTTTGGGGTTTTATACAATTTTTGTACAATATACAATACATAGAATACAAACAATATTACAATATATATATATATATATATATATATATATTGTAATAGTTTAGCCATCTATTACAAATGAAATAGGTAAATAACATGAAGTGACCATTGGTTTATGAACCGGGTATAGAACTTTATGTAGAAACTTCCAGAGCGGAATATAGAAAAAACAAGTGAAGGTGATCTAAAAGAAAACGAGTATTTCGGACGAACATGTGAACGCAGTGGGGAATTAATGGTTGCGTGTTACTAGTCAACGCGCAAAATTATAAGGAACAGAATAAAGTTTGTTTCAGCTAAATCGGGTCACAGAAACGCATAATATTGCGAGTTTTGTGATTACGACATTGACTTTTAACATGTTAAAGAACGAAAACAACAATGGTCGTGACGTCACTTCAGAAAAGTTTGGATATATTAATAAATTAAACGAAAACTAGTGTGTCAACCGAGATTTGGCATATACCAAAGTATTCCGTGGAATACGGGCCAAATTATAAACGTGGTGACACAATTTTAGGACGCCGAACATTAATAGATAAACATTATGTTACATTAGTTAATTGAGAAATAAACGAGCGATGTTTGTAGGCATGAGACGCAGGAAAAAGCATTCTTTTAACAAAATGAAGCGAGAAAAGTGATGTCTAAGAAGTGGAATGGATACGAAATTTTAATTGGGAATTTTACAATATAATAAGACAATCCAGGAAGTGTTAGAAATTAATAATAAACTATTTTATAAGTTATAAAGCAGAAGACAGTAGAGGCGCTATTGTTTTGTTCGGAAAAAAGCTATAAATGCTTTAGGACAACAATGGGGGTCAGAGGGGTGAATAGCTTGGTAGCGAGAGGCAGAATCCGCGTCGCTTGTTGCAAGAATAATTTTAAAATTTGGATTTGTAATTTTTTGATGAAGTGTTCTCTTCTGGACTCGTACTAGTAAACTATTATAAACTGTGAGAGGAGTGAATAACTTCGTGGCGAGTTGTACTCCGCGTCACTCGTGATATTATTTTAACACGCGAACTTATAAAATTTCGAGAAGGTGTTGTTCCTTCGGACTTGTATTCGCAAGGTGGCGGAACTGTATGCCGTGTGGTGTGAACTATTTTAGTAGTAATATATAAAGCTATGCCACGCGCGATCATAATTTTGAGTTTTGTGAATTTTGAAAGTTTTTCTACTAATGTTTGGAACTGGTGTTACTTCGACCATTGAAAAATCGAAGCGGGTGTCGCCGAACGGGGTGTGCCGAGGTGCAGCAGACTCGAGCGCGTCTTTGCATATCGTCGCCGTGGTCAGTGCCAATTTGGGGGGCACTGGTAATTCGGCGCTAGCAGGCACCAGTGGAGCAGAGTTCTTACGCATGACGGCGTGAGATCTTGTGTGTGTGGACCCGGTCGCTGCTTCGTTAACAACGAAAGGGAAGTGGAATATTTTTTTATTTTGCAACACTCCAGTGAAGTCAATGACTATGATTTCTTTGCTCTTGGGAAGAATAAATGGTTTGCAAAGCCAAAACTGTAAACATTTTGGGGGGATTGCAATGTAATGGGTGTGGCCACAGTATTGAGCTCATTATTTCGTAATAACGTTTGGGTATAATATGTTCATTGATTTTTGTGATTTTTATGACATCGTGTTTTGTTGATGTTGTGTGGTATTGATTCTTTTATGAGGGTATTAATGTTTCTGTTGGTTAAAAAGAAAATAAACAAACGAGATTTTGAGTTCTCGTTTTGATGTTACGTAATCGGTGTTTTTATCACATAGCTAGCTGATCCTGGTCCCTGCATTGGCGTGGCGCTTGTGTTCTGTAGAGAACAAATCACGGCCCGCCCTGATAAAGTTATGTAAACAGGAAAACTCCGGATAGTAAAAGGGGGGCACAGTGGTGTGCATTGTAGATATTACAGGTGATCAGCAAGGAAATTTTTCGTGATCAACAATAGGAGTTGAGAGGGGAGATTTTCATTACATTAGTGCCCAGTTCGTAGGGCGTTTTAGTAAATAGGAAAGGGGGTTTTTTTTCGTTGCATTGGCGCCCGTTTCGTGGGCGTGATCGATATCAGTAGCAGTGAGAGGGGGTTTTTCGTTACAATATATTGTCTGTATATATCAGATCAACTAGATAATGGAAGGCTTCATTTTTTAACTATATGGATATATTGAGTTATTTGTTTGTTTTAGTTTTCTACAGTACAATCTGTCAAAAGCGGAGCCTGTACAAGGTGGAAATTTACCTTAACCGGCGATGCTGTAACTGTTAGCATATCGGACTGTTATACCCAAGTTCGTGGAATCAAACCCGATCGAAGCCATGGACTTCAGGGGTGAAAAACTCCTTCGTATGCCTTCCATTGGAGAGGAAGTGAAGCCAGCTGTCCCATGTTAGTAGATTTACATGCTCATGTACATCCTCAAGCCTAAATAACGCGTCTGAGCAAAATTCAAAATCGCCTGTTTCGTCGCCCATTGAATACCTTCTTTCTTCGCAAATTGGTGAAAGGAGCTTAGTGAAAGGGTCCCCCCGGATAAGATGGTAAAAAGTTCCCCTCAACCAAATTACATATGAGTGGTTACACTATAATTCTAACATAAAAAATAATATTTTTGAAAGGTATCTTAGCCTCCGTCCCACCACCCACACCCCTATACAGCCAAAAACGTGTTTTTTTAATTTCAATTTTTTTCGACAACTTAACACTATTTTATCAGACTGAAAAAATATGATAAATAAGAACACAACTTGGACTATCAGAAAAACATTTTTCAATATTTTCTCAGGCCCAAATTCAAACTCAAAAAAATATTTTTGAAAAAAAATCAAGAAATATTTTTTACTGTGTCTTAGAAGCCTGGAACAGGCTTGAAAAAAAATGTCAAAGGTTTCTCTTAAAACACAAATTGTGCATTTTTTTCAGATTTTTTCGATTACTGGGCTGCAGATAAAAAAATAAAAACCATTTTCCCGCCTTTAAAACACCTAGACTTTCAATATACTTTGAAACTGACTGCAACGGTTCTGTGCATTGATTTTAGTGTTTATTATACATTTGTATACATTGTTGTAGCACTCAATAAAGTTTTGATTTTGCAAAATACTTACAAAGTATCATTTTTAAAGCTTTCTAATCCTTTGTATGAGAATATCATACGCTAAGGAAAGATAATAGTGTTTGACAGTTTATTAAATAAAAACTCGGTCATATTTGAGGGATAATTGGGGGACAAGTGGAAAAATGAAGGGAAAGAGGTTAGACCCAGAGTTACAAGAACTGTTTTACTTGTCTTAGAACACAGGCACTGGCACGAGAATAATCTTAAAACTTCATCTCATAATGCTTGTGAATTTTTTCATATTTTTTTAATAGCTGGGTCATAGTTTATAAAAAACTAAGACATTTGTAGTCAACCACTTGGCAGTTCGGCAGTTGCCGCGTCCTAGGCACGTGCGACCTTGCATGAGGAGGAAGGCCACAGAATAGCAGCTAAAACGTTGACAACTGAGTCTAGAACGCGGCGCCTCCCGGACAGATAAATAGTAACGCATTGGTTGCGGAAGCCTGTGGTCTCACGTCTGTAGATGTTTCAGACTAGAGAAGAAGTTGTCTTTTCCTTTACGTAAGTATTTGTTCTTGAATACGTATATATATGGAGAGATTCGTACAATCTGTACACGTGCGAAAACTCTGCACTTTGTAAATAATAATTGTACGAAAATTGAAAATTGATTTAATGTAGCACCCAACTGCAAACTCTCATCCCACGGAAAGTAGTTTACGGCATTATAGATCCAGTACTGTGCGAGAGAATTCATTCTAATATTGCTGAGCGTTGAGATAAAAATTCGCAGAAAATAAAATAGTCCCGTTAATTTTATCGTGAAAGATAATTTCAGTATTTTCCTTCAATTTAATTTTACGTTGATATCGGCTTCTGTTTTCTGTCCATCTGTCTTACGGAAAGGGCGCACCTAAAAGAACTAATATGCAAAATTGTAAAATAGGATTGTCATAAAAGTGATATTTTGAAAAATACATCCCAACAACATAATCGGGGCCTAATCTGTTCCCCTTCACTTCCCCACTGTCCCCCTCTATCCTGCAAACGAAATGTCCCTGATCATTTCCCCATTTGTCATCTACCCGTATCCCAAAACATGTCGTCTGTTAGAATTTACTTGTTCTAAAAAAAATCGTGTCCCCAGGAGACAAGCAAATCTGGTTTAAAAGGGCTAGGAAGCATCGCTTCTGAGTTATTTGCCATTATAATGTGTCTTGCAATAATCTTTTTTTGTATGTCATAATCTGCAAACTTCTATTTTTTCTTCTAAAATCTGTTTGATGTAGGATGGGGTGTAATTTTTTATCCACCAGTATCACACTTACAAGGTCTTCTGTCGATTGTTTCTTATAAATTGCCAAAACTATCGTCTTTCCGTAGCGTACGATTACTTATGCAAACGATTAGAAAGCTTTAAAAATGATATTTTGTAAGTATTTTCCAAAATCAAAACTTTATTGGGTGATACAACAATGTATACAAATGTATAATAAACACTAAAATCAATGCACAGAACCGTTGCAGTCAGTTTCAAAGTATATTGAAAGTCTAGGTGTTTTAAAGGCGGGAAAATGGTTTTTATTTTTTTATCTGCAGCCCAGTAATCGAAAAAATCTGAAAAAAATGCACAACAATTTGTGTTTTAAGAGAAATCTTTGACATTTTTTTCAAGCCTGTTCCAGGCTTCTAAGACACAGTAAAAAATATTTCTTGATTTTTTTTTCGAAATTATTTTTTTGTATTTGAATTTGGGCCTGAGAAAATATTGAAAAATGTTTTTCTGATAGTCCAAGTTGTGTTCTTATTTATCATATTTTTTCAGTCTGATAAAATAGTGTTAAGTTGTCGAAAAAAATTGAAATTAAAAAAACACGTTTTTGGCTGTATAGGGGTGTGGGTGGTGGGACGGAGGCTAAGATACCTTTCAAAAATATTATTTTTATGTTAGAATTATAGTGTAACCACTCATATGTAATTTGGTTGAGGGGAACCTTTTACCATCTTATCAGGGGGGACCCTTTGCGTGGCCAGACGGAAGAGCAGGCCTCATGGCCTGAGTCTCGCCACGTAAAATAAGTTAATTCAATTAACTGGACAAATAAGATGTACAGGCATAGCTTCTATTCATGTGTCTCTTCCTGCCCCACGTTGAAAATCATAACCCCTCCACCACATACGCTTTGCTGATGGCCATGCGAGCGTATCAGTCATAGTACTGCGTTGTGACGTATAGTTAGCTTAACTTTTACTGTATTTATAATTATTATTCAGATATCAATTTTTTTGCAGCATTACATTACTTTTCCTCCACCACGTATATGAGAAAATGTGTTGCATAGTTCTGTGGTCACGGGGTAAAAGTTCTTAAGTCAAAAATCTTCGTTTGGGGAAAACAAGAGTTAGATTATTGAGCCAACGCTTATTCCTACGCTCAAAGCTATTTCCCAACGCCTTTTTTCTCATTAAGGAGGCAACATTTGAATTCGGTAGTTTTACTAAAATAAAATATAGATACTTAACTTGTAGTTTCAGTACTTAACCCAATTTCGCTAAAAATTGATTTAAGAACTTTTACCCCGTGACCAGAGTTAGTGGATTTTGATGTGAAAGATTGCCTAAAATGATCAACAAAATGCTCTTAAAATGTTTTAAAAATGCCCGAATAGCAAATAAATATGAAGTTAAAAATGTTATCAAAACCAATTTCGACCAACAACTCAAGCTGTTGGATATGTTACTGATGTAATCGGGACTTCTTCTATTTGTTCCAGTCAAAACTCCGCTTGCAAACTTTCGGTTTGGACTGTTCTTTACCACAAAATTTCTGCCTTTAGTTATCGAGAAATCATCTGAACTGACAATGGCTCTGATATGCGCACAGGAACCTTAGGTTACATACAATGGCTGACATTACAATTTAGGAGCAAAGCAATCTAATAGGCTACTCAGGAATTATGTGAAGAACACTTGTTGCATCTCGTAATTATATATAAGCAAGTACCAAAAAAGTTATATTAAAATTATGAAATAAGTATAAAAAGCATTACAAATGACATAAGAAGTTAAAAAATGACATATTAGGAGAAATGTGAAAAAAAACATTAAAAATGGTCCTGTTCCTTTTGTCATGATATAAAATGTATTTCTTATAATGAACTGCAATGTTTTCAAAGTGAAAATAAAATAAATGACATTTCATTAAATTCCAACACCTATACATAGCTTTCTCTATGCCATGTGTATGACATGCACTAATATAATGCACTCGGTACTGGGTGAATGAGAAATATTATTAGACTGAAGTCCAATACATTTCTTTTCAGTAAGAACATTTCAAAATTTCCATTCTTTTATTATTATTATTATTAGTAGGGGAAAGTGGGGTGGCCCCGATCAACGCGCAGCCCCGATCAGGTCCGTAACGGCAGTAGAGTGCGCTCTAGCAAAGTCTGGTGAGTGCTATACTCTTCCCAATTGAGCAATAAATTAACTATTAACTACATGCAGCTACTGACCAGTTCCGCACATGCGCTTGGTGTGAAGTAAACAAGTGTATTTCAGAGAAAATAGTTCTAATTTCTTCATGTTTCTTAAAGCGATGTAATTAATATGTACATTTGTATTTTTAATAACTCAATCGCGCAAATGGATTGGTAATCTTTTCAGCATCATTTTAGTTCACGGTTTACGTTTTTAAACTAACTTATCGATTTGTTAAGTTATGATATTCTGCAGTATACATGGTTGGGTTGCACCGATTAGATGAGTGGGGGAATGGCGATCATGGATCGAAACAACCCCTCACAGATCTAAATACTAATGCGCTGTCCTTCCATATTTGTACTACTTATGGCCAAAATATATTGCAAGAGACTGTATTCTCTTTAGATGCCTAGAACATGGAAAAGGACTACAACCAGAGGAGAATGGGCTGATGAAAAGCTGCAATAGGCGATGTTACTTATCCATGAAAGACATTCCATGTGAGCAGCAAGTAAACAGTTCAACATTCCATTCACAAGCCTGCTTGACAGAAAATATAAGGGGGTTTCAGGAGATCCACTTCTTGGCCGAAAAACAGTTTTTAGTCAAGAGCAGGAAGCAGCATTGGATGAACGGAAAAAATTGATGGATTTTTTATGGTCTATAATCATTGCAAATCCGCAAAGTGTCTTTTGCATCTGCCGAAGCAAACAACGTTCCTAACTATTTTTCAAAAAAATCCTGAATAGATTGTAAGTGATTTTGGTGTCTGGCTTCATGCTTTTCTCAAAAGAAATCCCTGAAGTGTCCGAAAAACGGAAGCAATTAATATCAACCTATTAAAAGCTTTCAACTAACAGAAAGTAAAAATATATTTTGATAATTGGGGCGCTGTGATGACAAAGTTGCTTCCACACCGTATCGTATTTTTAACATGGATGAGACGAGAGGGCCTACTGTCCAAGACCCTGAAACAGTAGTTAGCACTAAAGGACAAAATACAAAGTATTCGTAAGGCGAGAAAGTAAAAAGAGTTGGCTCTGTGGTTACTTGGGAGCGAGGGGAAAAATAATGTAAATGAAGATGAGTTATATGACGATGATGAACGTAATGATTTGCTGGGCAATCAAGAGGAAGAGATGTACTTTGTTCGCGGTAAATTTGGGGATAATGCGAACGTTGGTGTAGGACTACAGGCTGTGGACTTTGGAACCATGCGCTTTGGAGTGGATCTGATTCAGCTGTAACTATTTTTGACCTTTGCTTCAAGAAATGGCAAACTAAAGTTTAAATTATAAAACTGACCTAAAATTATATTTGTTTTATTCAGATAAGTCGTCAACCGTTCCCTTAATTTTCTTGAAAGGTTTATTTGATGATTATCATTATTAGCATTTAAAACATTATAACCCTTACGTTCAATATGTAACTTTTTGTAAAACATTTTTATTTCAGTAGTTTTTCACTTGGAGTCGAAGCATAGTCAATTATTTACTCTTTTGGTTAATTATTGTTGAAATTTTGCATTATTGAAAGAATTTTAGTGTAATAGATCAAATATTATAGGATAATTACATTTCAAAATTTCCCGTATAAAATACACGGGACAAATATAAGATCGGTATTACCCACGGGTAGGGGAATGCTGATCAAAGCTGTTTTTTTTCTTTTAAGAAATCTGTGCTAAAGAAAATAACTTCTGCGACTTTTAGTTCTCAACCACAGACACCAGGATATATCCATCTGTCGTTTCATGCAATATTTTAAATTTTCTGGTGAATACATTCCATATGAGCGATCAGTTTCCTTAAGTGATCGGTGCTACCCCATTCTCCCCTATTATTATTTTTATTATTATTATTATTATTATTATTAGTTATAATTTTTTTGCAGCATTACATTGCTTTCTCTATACTATGTATATGGGAAAATTAATGCAATGTGTAGGAGATGCACTATATAATTCTCAATCCTAGGTGACAGAGAAATACTATTAGACTGCAAGTCCAATATATTTCAATTCAGATAGAACTCTTCAAAATGGCCGTTTTATTATTATTGTTTTTATTATTGTTATTATTATTATTGTTTTTATTATTGTTATTATTATTGTTTTTATTATTGTTTTTATTATTGTTTTTATTATTGTTATTATTATTATTATATTATTATTAAGCAGTTGTACATTTTTTGCAGAATTACATTACTTTCTCTATACTAGGTTTGTGAGAAAATGTGTGCTTTTTCTACAATACATATCTCAGAAAATGACGATTGATGACATGAACTATAATATTGTCAGGACTGGTAATCTCTTATTGCTGAGCAATAATTTCAGATTTGAAGTGATATACCATAATATGTACAGTGTTGCTCATGAGATCAAGATCTATTCAAAACGACATTATGATCTGTTCAAATAAGTAGATTTTTTTTGACAGGGTCCAAAACACTTCAGTTTTGCTTGGTGAAATATATTTTTCTATCAGCCATTTGAGCTGGAAAATATGTGAGCATGTTAATTAAGTATTAGATGTAACATCTAAACAGACAACCAATAAATACTGAATTTCAAAGAGACCAGTTTGTTTACTTTCATTAAATGCTTTTTATGAAACTAAATTCCTATCACAGAATTTTCAAAAAAAAATTGCTCACTTGACTGAACAGACACATGCAAATCTTTTCTTAATATTTGAAAGCAATTAAATACCTAATAGGAAATCTTAAATAATTCTCCGTGTATGATGTGAGATTGTGTAACATCCATTGAGCAACTTTATGTGCTTTTGGGCAATATATTGTCATAATGCAAGTGAATTTTGCAAACCTAAGAACTGTTTTGTGATATCAATTTGAAGTAATTCTGTTAAATCCATTCCATATCTTTTCCTACATATGATGTAATGTCTCTTGCTTCAACACATTCATTCTAAACATGTTTAAACATGCGCGAAACATCGCGAGGCGTGTGCGTAGCATTGTTGCATTTCGCAATTGTCTTTCGCCTTGACGACGTCTTTGTTTATTATTTTCATACAATAGTACATTATGAAACGATGATGTAATGATGAGTATTAATACACGATTGTATTAATGTGTGGTAACTTTTATAAGATAAACTTTTACGTCGAATCGTTTTGTGCCAATTGGCATGCAGGATTTAGCCAAGGCCACCTAGTGAACAACTCCCTACCCACCGCAGGTGGCTTTGTTTTACCAGTTCGCCTGCGAGGGAGTACAGAAGTTGTGGCAATAATTCCTCCGTCACCATTTTTGCTTTTTCTCTTATTTCCTTAACGGTGTCAAGTCCACCTTTGATTCACTAGATATTTGAAACTAAAGAACGGGATGGTTTTTAAGATCATCCACACGGCAACAATATATAACCCAAAATGACTTGCGTTCAGAGCTTAACTTTAGTTAAATGTTTTCTCCAATAACTACACTGCAATTGTCAAATAGGATCAAAGTGAAATTATTATTCAATTTATTTTAAATAAATAATATTTCACGTTAAAAATTACTAATAATAAAATAAAAATGAGAAGCAGAATATAATATAAAATACAATTTTAATGTACACAATGGAACGAAACATTTACTATAAAGATTCTCAATGATTAATGAAGTGTCAATAGTTGGTTAGTAAGATTCACAGTGATTGGTCAAAAACCTGTATCATAATGAAAACTGTTTTGTAATGAGTATCATTATGCAACGGGTTGCTACCATCAAATGACAGAATTATGCAATGGGAGTTGAAAAAGATACGATATTGACTCGAGACATTTACTTCTATGTCACTTTACAAATGAGTTCCGAAAAGTTTCTGCACCCTTAAGTAAATTACTATTTCTTTTGGTTAAAAAAGCATAGGTGATAATGTGGAAACACTAAACCAGAAAGGGAACATATTGACAGACTGATTAACACTCGCCAATCAATTTCCTCGCTACTTCATGATACTCTGAGTTTTGCCTTGTGTTTTCAACAATCATGTTACGTTCTTGGAAATAGAAGTAATTTACAATTGCTCATTAAATCGTTTGACTGAGTTTGTAATTTCATTAAACAATCGTGAAAATTAGCCTTCCCTTTTAAAACCACCGTCAATTCATCACTGGAGGTGTCGCTTTGCATTATATCCAATGTCCCAATGCAACACATGGCTTGGAAACTCCTCGGATAAGCCGTCGAATGCCGTAAGGACGACTTAGCACGGCGACTAGTGGGACAGCCACTAATTCCACCATGAGGGGCCTTAACGATATTAATAGTCATTGTTATGGCGGCGGCGGCCGTTTGGAGTAATCGGCGCGAGTAAACACATTTCATCATCCCCCAACGGAGGTGACGACGCGGCGGAAGCCGCTCAGGGGTGCCAGGGCGCCCTCTCGTCCGTCCCCTCGTCCCCCTGCCGCCCCCCCTCGCCCCCAGTCGTGGGAACGAAGGGGAGCCGGGTCTGCCGCGTGTCGTGGCCCGAGAGCGTCGGAAGACGGCAGTCGGCGCCCGGCAGGTGGCGCGCCCCGCGGCGAAAGCACCAACTGCCCGTCGCCACTGCAGATAGCTGGCGTCGGTCACGTAACCGTCACCGACAATTAACAGAACGCCGGCGCAACGGTTCATATACACTGCGAATTTTCTAACATTGCCCCTGAAGGCCCGTCTTCAGGATGAAATATGTCACGGTATTTCGCGACGTTCTCAGTCCTGCCGCCAGGTATCGCACGTTCACGACTGTATCCAGGAGTGCTTGCGATCATGCGACTTCTAGCGGCTCAGAGAAAGACGCGAAATGCCGTGTGATATTCCATCGTGGCAATAGCGGCTTGAGGGGCAAAGTTAGAAAAATCACACTGTAAAAGAAAATTGCTCCATGTTCAGCAGCGAAGTGCTTTACAAGTGTTAATAACAACTTAACAATTCAGGAGATTTTACCAATAAACTTTATTTCTGTTTAGGAAGGACCCTCAGGCACAGCGTCAGTGTTATGGATGTAAAAAGACGAGTTTTTCTGGCAAAAAATCAGTTTTCGCAGCAGCCTCACAGTACTTCCTCTACACAGTGGTCGCTAAACTTTGTGAGCAACCATACCGTTTTCAATCCTACTACGAACTACCAAGAAACCGAGATAGATTTTTTTAAAATCTTAATATTTGTGTATTGTCCTATAAATATATACACGTCTATTAAATATGAAACAGGTTTTAATAAAACTGCATACAATAAAAAGAAATTGAAATGGAATTGCACATTGCACATTACAAATGAAATACAATTAGCATCAAATTATAAATGTAACAACATATTTTTCAACACATTTGCTAATGAGAAGAATGCCACTCTCTTTTGTCATTAACAACTTCTTTGATGTTGGGAGAGTAGATCGTGACTGTCATGCGAATACAGTTGACCAAATGTTCATCAGTGAGTATGTTTACTTTTGTGTTCTGAAGACAGTTGGGCAGTATCGACAATACTTGTATTTAAAATACGTATTTTCGATACTTTTGTAATTTGTATTTGTATCGAAAATACTTTCTGATAGTATTTTGTATTTTCAAAATACAAAAATATTTTTTGATTAATCCGTCACAAACATTCATTGGGCAAGTAAATGGAGAGGGTCCCGCCACGTGGACGAGTGGAGCCGGACCTCCGGTTTCTCCGATTACGTTTTCCCCCCGGCGTCGGTTCAACCGGAGATAACCGGAGGAGTGCTGTAATCACGGTGTAAGATATATTTCTTATACCGTGGTTGTAATCGCGAGCTCCAATTCAATTTCTCGGAGAGCAGGCTCCGCGTGCCAGAACGAGTGCTGCCCATGTGTGTGCCTGGTGGCCCTGTGGTTGTGCGCAGTGATTAAAAACTTGTGCTTGCGGTGTTTTTAAGAGCTGATAGTTCGTTATGGTATATTTAGGTAAAAATCTATTCTTTTCCTGGGTACCTTGTACTAAATGAAGCTTTGTATGTACATTTTAGGTTTATTTGAACTAAAACCGTCAATTTTGTAGCGCCTAAAAGAGCCTATTTTAATATCAATGCCTATTTGTGCCTATTCTACATTTAAAAGCCTAAAATGAGACTAATTTGCCTAACTTCTTTTGTCTATGGCTCCTTTTACCTTTTTATTCTTTGTCGGCACAACAGACAAAGATGATATTAATTTTACGTCATTTTTGACAACCTAAATTGCATTTGTCCTCTTTTACCTTTTTATCCCCTTGTCTCATTTTGTCACCTGTAAGAGAGCGAGAAATGAATATACCGGACAAGGATCTAGCAATAAGTCTCCACGCCACTACTTTCTGACTTCGTGGAGAAGCTGCCTCCGTTTCTAAGATAAAGCGATTGATTTTCCCCGAAAGCAAAGTGATCTTGACCGATAAGAAACATTCATTTTCTCTTGAAAACTTGGAGAATGTATTAGTAATTTATTGTGAGGCAAAATACGGTAGGAATAATTCTACTAAACTTGTTAAATAGTATTATTGCAAAATGTTCAATACTGATTCTACGTAACTTTGATTTATGTTATCTTTGAGAAATATAATAAATGGTCAAAAAGAGTTTTTCTTGTATGTTACGAGTTTTATTGGTGTCTATTCAACCATTTAAAAAGCCTAACAGATGCTGAATGAACATATTTTAGGCACCTAAAATGCATATTTTAAAACCTAAAAATCCGCGGTATTCATCAGATATCCATATCATTTGTGATGTATGTTCATACTTTTAAGTCTGAAAGGCACCTTAGTTAATTATCTATGTCCTGCAATATTTGTCCCAAACTATCACCTCCCAAGAAATCATGGTGATATACTTCGCTTCTTAGCATGGCCAAGATACCTTACAGACTTAAAATACGAACATACATCACAAATGATAGGGGCCGCCTATATTACGTAACGCAAATTTCGAGTATTTTCAATACCCCCCTCCCTCCCTTGTAACGCATTTCCCTATCTCTACGTGTATAAAGCAGCGTAACGCTGCCTCAGACCCCCTCCCTCCCCCTTTAGCGTTACGTAATTTATGGATGACCCCATACGGTTACCCGAAATAGGTTGAAAATTTCATCTGAAACATTTTTGTGTAATGAATGTTATATATTTTTAATAATAAAATTTTAAATGTGATGTGATTTTAAATGTGAATTTTGAACGTGAATGATTGTTTAAAAGAGAAAAAATAGGATAGAAGTTATTATCTGTAAAACAACGTTGGTTGTATTTTGTATTTTCAAAAGTATTTTAAAATACTATTTTGTATTTGGTATCTAAAATACTTTTATGAAAATATTTTGTACTCGTATTTGGTATTTAAAATACTTTTATGAAAGAATTTTGTATTTGATATCTAAAATACTTTCGGCGAAGTATTTTGTATCTGAAATACATTTTTCAAGTATTTTGCCCAACCCTGTCTGTAGAACTAGTCCAGGTTAGCCAACATTGGTTGCCATGACCGCGAACTACCGTAAATTACCCCGCGAGCTGGCTCGTAACTGGCGAACGACGGTTTGGCCATCAACGCTCTATACTATGTAAGTACTACGCAAGGAAGTAAAAAGTCATGAATAAGAAAGACATAGTATATTACGTTGTTATAAAACTGTGACACATTGGATGATTTTTGGAGGGAAGTGTGCTTTATTGAATTATATTATACAAAACTCAAAAAGCGTTCTGTTTAGTCGCGATGTTCGTATCGCTTGATTGATCTAAGCGATGTTCCTTGCAAATAAACATTTTACAAACTGAACAAAACACGTTAACTTTTATATCACTCTTTCTTGGGCACATGCAGCAAAATCCATTTCAAACTGAACGATGCAATAATGAACGAGAAGAACAGGCTTTGAATTAGGCTCCTAATTTTCAGGAACCTCATGTTTACAATTATAGAACTAAGGAATAATCATTTCTGAGAACCACATCTGTGTTTACACTTATCAGAAGCGCAATATAATGAAACAAACCCAAGCATTTTATTCATAAAACAGTTACAGAAAATACCATGGGGGGTCTCCCAAGGACCCCAAGCACGTTTTTTAAGAATCATTACATAATGTAAGGCAAATATAAATGTATTCAATGAAAATGTAAAGGAAACATAATAAAAAATACCTTGAGTAAAAAATTCATTAAGCTACAATTAAATTCGTAGGGGTTTTTAATGAATTTCCGTAACATTTCCGTGAGACTGGGATCGTCAACGACCCCATCGTACTCAAAGAGAATTTCATAACTAAAATGCCGTTACCTCTAATGCGTTGTCATTATTGAATCAATGCAATTCTTTGTAACACTGTAAGGCGAGGGTATTTCAATAGTTTTGTAGTGAACATCTAAAATATTTTGACAAAGGAACAGAATATTTAGAACAAACTGAGAATATAAACTAAAAAGTATGAAATCACGCTCATATAAAATATATCTTTTCGTAAAAATCCCCAAATGTGTCTTTTGTAGAAATCCCCAAGAAAGAAATGCATTTGCAATAGAAACGAAATCTGGAAATTGTGAAAACGAAGAAAGGTTCTTCCAGTAATAATAAAAATAATTCCTTAAAATAATATTTGGTGTACCAATTGTATTTCTTGAATTTTAGTAAATACGTAGTGTATCTAAGTATATTATATACCAGTAAAATCCGGCAAACGTTGTTCTGACCTTCAGCTCCCTCTTTCCCCTCCCATCACCCTCTCACTTTCTCTCCCACCCTCCCTCACCCTGTTCCTGTCTGTCTCTACCGCTATACGTCCCTCTCATTCACATTTAATTGCAGATTCTGTACATCTCTAAGCGGGTGAGGTAATATCGAAAAGAGCCGAACCAGCAAAAATGTAGCTGAGGCAAAGGAGGACCAGCAAAAATGAGGCCTTCGACATCAAGATTTTAGTTTTTAAAGCCATTGAACGCGTGGTTTAGGAGTTATTTAACGATATATATTCAAAAGCCTACTGAGTGTATTGCGGGTTGCATTTGATGTAAATATTTAGTTTTGTTCTACAGCGCCATGTAATGGAGTTACAACAGATTTAACAGCAAATAAACCTTCTCGTGAGAAAATATGTAGAAGCGCCAACTTGGCCATGGAGACGGTCAACGCCATGGAGATTGGTCTCACGGTGTCGGAGTTGCACCCAGAAGAACAAGACAGATTGCAATCTTTGTTGGCAGGCAGGTGGAGTGTACCACATACATGAGTATACTTTCACATTTGTAGGACCAACATTTATTGCGCTACACGGCCACAGACGGTACATATTAGTATGGCGTGGGGCAGCCATATTGGCAAACACACGCGTTCACATATTGCGGCATGGAGTTGTACAGATCTCGAATGATGTCCTGTGCTAGTCCATTCCATGCAGCTTGCACCTGAGCACGCAGTTCTTGCAGATTGGTGGGTAGGGGTGGTATTCTGACAGCACGCTCCATAGCACCCCGAACGTTCTCGATCTGGGACAGGTCTTGCAATGCTTCCGGCCATGGCAGAGTATCCATGGCTGCAAGCCATGCTCGGGAGATGGCTACGGTAGGCAGACGCGCGTTATTCTGTCGAAATAGGGCATGAGCGTGGGCGTTCACGAACGGCAGAGCCACCGGTTGCAGGATCTCCTGAATGTATTGTATGGCTGTCACGGTAACTCCCATTAATACTAACAGTGAACGGGCACCATGGGATATCGCGCCCTATACCATCTCACCAGGCTGGTGGGACGTGTGATGGGATACCACAAGCCACTCGTCTTGGCGCCCCCCACTGCGCCTTCAGACACGGAGCCGGTGGTCGCCGTCATCAAGGCTGAAGCGGGACTCGTCACTGAAGATGACCCGCTGCTAGTCTGCATGGCCTCAAGTCCATCGTTCCCGACACCAGGCGAGTCTGGAGGGACGATGCTGGGGTGTGAGTGGCAGGCGTCGTAACGGTTGGAATGCGGCGAGCCCTGCGTTGTGCAATCACCTGCCAATGGCACTTACAGGATGTGACAGTGCAGGCTGCACAGCCCGCTGAATAGCACCAAACGTTGCCGTTGGATCTGTTCGCTCGTGGTGGACAATCCGTCGGTCCTCCCTCCTCATGGTGCGTGGTGGGCGTCCAGATCTTGCATTTCGCGTGTGTATGCCTTCCTCAATCCATTGCCGCCAACAGTGGCGATGGTGGTGTCTGCATAACCGGTGAGGTGCGAAATACGGCGACAGGACCAACCAGCCTCCCGCACCCTCACGATGCAGCCCCTCTCGAACGCGTCTAACTGGACAACCGGCTATCGAAAGTGTCGCCGAGACATAGTGTACATGTAGATGACGCTCTGGCGACGCTACCCGATGTCGCAATGGCCGGCGCGGCCGTTTGAAGCCCTCTTATCTAGACCAGTGGGCGCGACGTGACGCACCTACCCCCGACCCCCCCCATTGCGCGGCTGACCATGAAAACGAAATCATTGGCTTAGCGAATGGTGTGCAAAATACCCACTGAGTTTGCAGCGGATCAGTGGGGTCCTTCGGGGTGGAGCTTTTTTTATTACGATGAGTGTATATATACCAACATCCACTTATATATTGCCACGTCTGTCGCGGTCTCCGCGAATGACAGTGAAGGTGGGTCGCCTTACCTTCCAGCTAGCTCAGGTGGCAGAAAGGTGGCCTGAAAGAAATGGGATGGTGAGTGGACGTTGTTTCAGCAAGAAAGGACATATCTGAATGAGGTTAACGTAAAGAATTTAATGATTCAAAAAAGAATGATTAAGCTAGACTTACACTATCATGCACGAGCTCGTTTCCAGTTCCGATTGATTGATGGATTGTTAGTGATTTCGGACGCATCAACTACTTAGGTCATTAGTACCGTAAGTGTAGTGCGTGTTTTTCTCGGGAGGTGGCGGTGAACTTTTCCCCTCTGGATGGCGAGATCTGGCGCCGACATACCGTCGACTAGCGGATTTTTCCCCCAACCACGTATCTTCCACCAGCGGGGCACCGCCCCAGCCGGAACAAGCTCTAGGCTCCCGACCAGTCTCCCGGCATGTGTGGGAGTGTAGTACATGTTAGTGTAAGTGTGTGTGTGTGTGTGTAAGCTCTAGTACGCATCACCGTCGGGAGACTTTCGTGGTCATTGCCCCATTCAGCGGGGCGGCGCCTCGGAAAGGGGCGCTTCTCCCGGGCGGCGGCGGCGGCGGAGGCGGAGGGCGGCGGTCGGGTCGTCTGGAACCGCGCGGCCGAGGGTGGGTGCCCTCAGCGGCTCCCCTCAGCTGGTCGAGCGGGCGCCTTCAGGTAGCACTTTTGACGGGCATTGACGTAAGCGGTGGCGATCTTGACGATTAACGCAGTCACTTCCGCGTGCTTATGCCAAAGATAGACTAATAATCACGTCTACTTCAACAAAATCAATTGTTTTGGTTCATCGAATCGTGGCTAAGCACGGCACATTTAATAACTTGAACCAATAAAACTATGGTTCAGAAAATTAATCAAGTCCGAAAGAAAACTTCCTCTTGAAAAATTCTCGCCACAAGATAAATCAAGTGAAGGCAGTTACAGAGTGTCTGTATATATGTATATATATATATATATATATATATATATATATATATATATATATCAAAAGATACAACTTGAAGATGTAGTAAGCCTCTTGCGAAGCCAAGAGGGTTCTGTTGAACCGCTTAGCAGCCCCCACGCCTTGTCCATGTCCAATTCCTCCTTGGATGGCCCCACCGAGATGTCTTCATTACTTGACCCCGAAATACGTCTCCTGGAATGCGCCCTGGCGTTCGGCCAATTCGTCAACCACACCTGCATTCCGCGGCCCCTGCCGCTGTTCAACCTGCACTACGCCGTTGTAATTTAACATAATATTTTCGTTTATAGACCCGACCCGGGCAGGGTCAGATTTACAATTTAAGAGGTCCAAGGCACGATCTCACTGGGGGGGGGGGCTCAATAGTCAATTGTTGAACATGTAATCAAAGTGAACATGAAAATAATTTAATATTAAAATAATACATTTAAAAAGAAGGTAATTTATAATTTACATTAATTACATTTAAATAATAAGAAGGCAATAAAATATTACAATCAAAATCTCTAAAGATAATATTTCAATAATTTTCGCCTAATACAACACTTTCATCGGCAAGCCTTTATTTATGAAAAAAAGGCAATTGCACGCTATGTTGAATTGATTTTTTCAATAACTCTTTTTCGCGATTTTAATAATAAACGTGTATATGAATAAAGATATGAACTTGACTATTGTTGTAGTTCTTTTGTTACCGTAGGATAGTGGATCCCCAGTATATTCTTGCATTTGATTTGCTGAAATTTCAATTACTATAATCAAACTCGTGTTGCTACAGAATGGCACAGACTTTCCCGTATTAATTCTCTATTTCCTTGGGTCTTTGCTAGCTATTCGGAATTGCCACAAACTCTTTCTTGCCAGCTCATCTTTTTCATCTATAACCGCCAAAAGTACTTTTTTTGTCATTTTTTTAATTTTTCGGTTTCCTATTGGTAGAACGGAAACATTAATTTTAGAATATTAAAGAACACAAAAACCTAGTCACAAATGGCAATTTTCTTTTAAAAATTATGTGCCGTCCAAAAGAAAATGGCATTTTAGCGCTACTAAAAATGCGAAATTTGAAGCTCATTTTTACAGAAAATGTTTGACTTTTCAAAATACTTTATTTGAAGTTATTTCAAGCACTTACACTCACAAATATAATAATGTTTACAAATTGCTGGTAATGTGCATATTAAAGATGTGAGTGATCTTTCAAAAAAATTACAATTAGGTAATTTTTGAAAAAACAAAAAATAACTCAAAATAAACTTTATGCTATACTAAAGAGTGTAATGAGCACTATCCGTTACCAAAGTTTGAAGAAAAGATTTGCAGCCATATATGAGAAAATGGCGTTTGAGCGTTTCTGAAAATGCGAAATTTTGAGGAACTTTTCACAGAAAACGGTTGTGTTTTCGAGAAACTTTACTTGACATTATTTAAAGCATATGTACTCGTAAATGTATCGTAATAATGTGAAAAAATCACCGCTAATGTAAATATTATCGACGTGAGAAACAAGTGAAAAAATCTATATTTTTGTGATTTTTGAAAAAAAAAAATCTATAGAGCAATATGGTTTTTATGTCATCTGATAGAGTACATTTACCACTACCCCTACCAAAGTTTAAAGAAAAACTTGGGAGCGGTTTTTGAGAAAATCTTGTTTTTGTATTTTTTTAAATTGCACATATTGCACGCAATATTGCACGAAAACTACTAAAATTTTGAAAAACATTTACATGACCTGTATGAAAGAACCCAATATGCAGAACAAATTTTATTTGAAGAAAAAATCTCTATCTTCAATTTTTCTAGCTGGAAAATTCAGAGTTATGAAAATCGGACCTATGCCATGTTAATAAGTGTATTTTATTCTATTCATACAAGAAATTTAAAGAAAAATTTGGAGCAGTTTTTGAGAAAATTTTGAAAATCCCCAGCGGGCTTCATATGAAGTATCGCCAAATTTTGAAGAATCTTTTTCAAAATCTCAAAGCTTCGACTAGAATCAGATCGACCGGGGAATATCCATTTTGGAAGAAATCGTACGTATGGTTTAGGCGCTAGTAGTGTTCACAGACGGACAGATAGACGGGCAGACGGACAGACAGACGGACGTTTTCCTTTCAATTGGTTTTTCGATATCAAGGACCCACAAAAGAGGGTTTCTGGCTACACCACGTGTTAGGGGATTTTTATCTTAATTTAGCAACTTGTTTTATCCACTTTTTCGTTTTCACGGCCCGGCAATTAATTTTTTTCCGCCGAAAATTGCCCATTTTTTCGCGCAGCATTACATAACTTTCCCTATACTACGTATATCACTCCGTGTATACGTACGTATATGGGAAAGTAAATATAATTGTAGATTCTGACAAACAAATCATTCATTGAAGATTCTACTCCGTTTCAGACGTCATCGCGTAATTGTAATCTAATAAAGACACTTCATTTTCAAAATCGGTTGATTCCAATGTTCATGTCATTTTACAGAAATTTCAATAATTTTCTACTTAAATAATACTCTTTAATTTTCTTGTCAAGATGCTATTCTTTCGTCTTTCAATACGTATTTACTTTAAACTACCTAATAGAGTTAAAGATATTATTTTCGTTACAAGAAGTTACTTTCAAACGCCGTGGATAAATAACACTGTCCAATCCCAGACAAAAACAAAGTATTACATATGTTTTACTTTAATTATATGCATGTCTGTGTATTCCTGCGAGGGCGCATTAGCTTTTCGTAGCACTGTGTAAGTGCGTTTTATTTCTAAGCCATTGGCAATGCCATATCTTACGACGCTGGGATAACCGTCCTCTGAGCCTCGAACGCAGATGCAGGGTCACAGGTCATAGTGGCTGACTTGAGACGTGGGTTTGATTGATTGATTCGTGTTTCCGGGCGTGTCAACTACTTAGGTCATTAGTCCCTAAGTGTAGTGCGCGTTTTTTCCTCTGGAGATGGCGATGATCTTTTCCCCGCTGGATGGAGAGATCTGGCGCCAACCTGTCGTCGACTAGCGGGGTTTTCCCCTCAACCAGGTATCTCCCCACCAGCGGGGTACCGCTCCAGCCGAGACAAGCTGTAGGCTCCCGACCGGTCTCCCAGCATGTGTGGTACTGTAGTGCATGTTAGTGTAAATGTGCGTGTAAGAGAAGAGGATAGGATAAGGAAGAGGAAGGAAAGATCGCGCGCGGTCCGTGGCCCGTTTGTTAGGGTACTGCTCCGGCATTCGCCTGGTGTTGATCGGAGAAACCACGGAAAACCCGGCCGCTAGAATTCTTCTCCAGACAGCTTCTGGGTTCGTCCTAGCTGACAAGCTAGTGTCGAAAATACTGCCGCCGTCGGGACTCGAACCTAGGACCTCCCGGTCAGAGTTAAGCGCGGGCGCTACTCGCAGCCAGTCGTAAGTGAGAACGCTGTGCGGCTCCCAGGATCTCCTCTGGCCCATACTTCTGGTAGTATCGTGCCAAAAATTGTTCTACAAGCTTCCAGAAAGAATTCACACCTTTCATTATATTGGTCAAAGGACCTCTCTACTCAGTGTGATTCAATGCCTTTGTGCTGCAGCAACGAGGCTCAAAAGTTAGAATAAGCGATTTCTCTCTGTCGTGAACGGACGTGTGTCCATTAGGGCCGTAAAACTTTACGCCTTCGGGCAATTCAAGTCCCTAATAGGGAGTTTTAGTGTGAAGAGACATCCTTAAATTCTATTGATCACATGGCTAACGACTTTACAGTCGTAATGAACAACGATCAGAAGTGTTTTACCAACACATTATTGCGTTATGACAAATGAAGCATTTGAAACATTGAACAAAGAAGTTGCAAAATACATCGAGTAGGCTAGTGATGAGACATTTAAATCACGATGTGAGTAAAACACATCTACATTGTGCACGGAGTTATAGATTTTGTGGCCCTCCGCGATGAGTATGCAGTCTGGGATTTTGAATAGGCTTTTCTTGAGAATATAGGATGTGAACAGCGATACCAGCATAAGACACAACCTAAATCGAAGTTATGATTTCAACTTCTTTTTCGCGAATTTCTTTCCTGCCACCTTTCCAATATTTCCCGTTAATTCTTGCCAGCGTTGTGGAGTTTGTAACTGCCTCACATACGAGAACCGCTTTATCAGAGTTGGGAAAATGCAATCTTTCCTGTTAAAGTTCCTGTCCTTCCGCTTAAAAAAATAGGCGGCCATTTTACCGCTTGTAAGGTGACCGTAGAGCAGTATTGTCAAGGTCGATGCCACGAGCGGGAGTCCGTGGCACGAGGGTCACGACGAAATCGCCTCTTCACGTAGTTCGTCACCCGCCACCAGAGACAACGCCATCTCTATTGTGAATCGGCGAGATTACTACTAATAGTTTCCATTCCCGATGCTAGTTGCGCAGAGAAGCTCGTGGCATGCTACGGAGCCACGACGCGTGCCACTGCCACCAGTAGGAGAACTTGACACCACTGCCGGAGACTCCTACAGGCGTGCACTATTTATGAAGGTAAGACGTTATGACTTCAAGATCCGTCACGTGACTGTTACTGCAAAACGCTGCTACCTTACGCATGGCGCCGAAACTCCCTATTGTTACGCACTTCTGTCACTAGCACTAACGTGCGAGTCATTAAACGTATGTATTTCAATTAGGTGGAAATTGACAAATGAAGACTGTGATTAATTTTATTATTTCTGTAACAGCTAATAATCTGTGCCGGTAGGCCGAGAAGAATAGAACCGAACTTACGTGCACGTGCATGCAATAAGTGTCGCGAACGTGCGTAGGTAAGATACACGCTGTCCGCACGTATCCAGGTCTGCCAGTACTTAGTCCTTAGTGCAGGCAATTTCTTTAAGTCAGTAAAGTTTTCAGGGAAAATACTTCAAGAATGGTATCACATCTATATTTTTCACTTACCTGAAGCTTGGCCATTTACTGTGAAAGTTCATGCGTTTGACTACGTACAAAAGATCCGCAGATAAAATATCATTCTAACCCTGATGAGCTATCATAGGGCTCTAGTTTAGCGTATAATACCTTTTTGTCAAGTAGTCCACATTTGGCTGATACAGGCGAGAGGCTAGACAAATCCCTTTAGGATAAAGAACAGTAAAAATAGTTGTAAACAGGAAAATTTATAGAAAAAATATATTCATAATCATTCCATAACTTTAATGACTCTTGGATCTTTGGCTTTGAGTTGCGCCTAAAATTTGATATGTTTATTTCGTTCAATTTTTCACTTGTTGTGAGCACCTTAAATTTTGTAGTGCACAGCACTCCAGAATTTTCGTCTGAAAGATCTCGAGGCGTTCCTTTGTTCCGGGGAAAATTCTCTTCCTTTGGTAGCATCCGATGTGTACAATCCTGATGAAGAACTCGAAATAAATTCAAACACGGGGAGTCGAAGTACAAACTTACACGCAAATCGACCCCGCGGGAGGTCTAATCGTTTCGCCCGCTTTCAAAAGGGGTTATAAAGCTATTCCGGGGGGCACCGTTTCCAAACTCCCTCTCTCTCCACCACTAAATATCCTCCCTCTCCCCCCACTCGTTCAATAGGACTTGAACAAAATGCGTCAAAGCTAAAAAGAACTCTATGTAGCGCAGCTCGGCAGGCATTCACACGATAGGTCAGGAGCCGTAAATTTCACCAACATTTTCAAACGCAAAATACGGAAGTTTTCTCATTTATAAAGTAATTGCCCTTTTTCAAAAAGTCAACCAGATAAAGAATATCGGGCATTCGTAATGAGTGAGACATTACCACTGGCGTAAGAGGAAAAGTAAAGTGTAAAATCTAATAAAATATTACGTGTCTCGTGAAAGCGTTCATTGCATTTTAGTTTTTGGCATGTGCAAAACTCATTGTGGCAAAAAGTATTGAGAGACACACAAAAGAAGAGTTTCAGACGTAGCTCATACGCACTGTACTGAGTCATGCCAAGCCCGTTTTGCACAGTCGTTTGTTGTTGTTGTTTTTTTTGTTCTTTGAAAAGCGACGTTTGTTTTTTCGTAGTATTATTGCGGTATGAATGAGCCTGGATGAACGAGAACCAGTATTTTACACGGTTATTTCGTTTTCTGTTCGTAATCGTCATAAAAATATTTGTTCAGTGACAATACGAGACTCCTGCTTTATCCTGAAGATAAACGGGAGTTAGTTAGCAGGCGCTCTTATTGGCAGGTGATGAAACAGTGCCTTATGTTAGTGGAAAAGCTAGCAAATATGCGTAGTGGACTGTGTAAGGGGAATGCCTGTAGTAACTGCCAGCTCAACCACTTACCAGGAATAGCTTCTCGAAGGACCAATATTTTTTATTAGAGAACATACACCCTGTAGAGTTTTGAAAGAGAAGTACATAACATTCTAGGAAAGCTACTATTATTCGGGATAGTTCAGAAGACATGATTTGAGAAGCATATAATTAGACTGAATAATTGTTACATAGCGAATTAATTAGTTAAGTAAACTCTCTTGTAATTAATAACTTGAATATCTTAAGAAAATACCGTAGGTGTTTTCGAATAGAAGTGTTTCTGAATGAATGGCAATTAAATTGGCGTCACCAAACGCAAATTATGGTACAAATGCAATAGGTTCGATGAATCTAAAACAGAAGACAACAATATTGAACACTTGGTAGCACACGCTCAACTGGGCCATGAGCGCACACAGGTCATAATGCGTCTCACCAGCAGGCGAGGAAGTGTGGGATAGCCATTGTGATCCCATGATGTCATTCGTGTGGCGGAGCTGGTATGTTGCGCCGACAGAGAGAGAGAGAGAGAGAGAGAGAGAGAGAGAGAGTGTCTGCAGCATGCATATCAGGACACATACACTACATTTACACTGTCTTGGAATGACCACATAACATGATATTAAAGAATTGGCGCACAAATTCACTGTTTATGAAGTGCAAACAATAGAACCGAGATGTTGCACAACATGTATGAATGTAGTTCCAATGCAATTGCTGGTGCAGTTACTTGGCAACAGAATTGTAACCTTTGTGCACTACGTTGCACAGGTAAAGAAATGTTCTACACACGCACCTTACAAGTCAGTGGTGAATTAACACACATTGATATAAGTTCGAGCGATGATTGAAAGACATTGTGCAATACATAAGAAAGTTATGTTAGTCATTTGTAACAAGTTCAGTTTCTCGTAGAGCATACTGAATGGATAAAGATCAGCATTTAACAGATCTTGCACATACGTACCAATTTTGTGGCAAATAATTTAGAAACAGTTGAATGCGAGCCAGATACGGTTGAGTGCGAGCCAGCGAGACATAGGTGTGCCTCGTACTGGTATCAGAGCTCGACTGAATTCGAGCGTCGTCGGCAAGGCGAAGTGACGTTCGTGGTAGTATGACGTTCAACCAAAAATATAAAACACAAAATGCAGTACAATACAGTTAGAATACAATATAATATGAATTATTTTTGTACGATAGTCATTACTATTTTATAGCATGACGTGAGCATTAGAATATGCATAGTATGTTAATAAAATAATGTTTTAGATATGAGCTGGTTCCAACCGTTCAGGAAAAAGACGTCATTTGAGCGCAATGCATGTTGCAACCGTTTAATTTCTCACTACCCAAATCACTTCACAATATAATTACACACATTACAACTCCCTCAAAACTGTTCAAAACCGCACTTCTGTAACGGCA
Source organism: Acheta domesticus (assembly GCA_031308135.1). NCBI lineage: Eukaryota > Metazoa > Arthropoda > Insecta > Orthoptera > Gryllidae > Acheta > Acheta domesticus. The sequence goes on along the minus strand of JAHLJT010000631.1, from coordinate 15,511,780 downwards.
ACCGAGAGAAGTTCCGAAAAGTGATGCCAGGAGTGCGGTAGTCGAAATCGATGTAATCTCTACAGAAAAACAAATGAAAAACAGGCTTATCATATGAAAGACGATAATTTGTCTAGCACGTGTGTAACGGCGTATCATGATGGATGTACATGGGTAAGCTAATCCGGCGTACCGATTTTTGCTCATTCTGAACAGCACCAGTTTACGTCACGAAACCCCGTCACCACAACACGGGCACTTCGCTTGAAAAGTCAGAACAAACTCTGCCCACCATGTTGCATAAAGAGCGAGAAGTGTTAGAGAAATATTTTGAATGTGGCTCAAAGTGACGATTTTCAACGAAAAATAACACAATGAAAGTGTACGTAACTGAAATAAAAAATGCATTTTTAATGCTTCATTTATCTGTTTTAATAATAAAGTGATAATTTTGGTGTCCGGCTGCATTTAAAATTTCCTCTAATATTGTGACGCAAACTGGTGCTTGAAATTCAAGTCGGTTACGATGCGCAATAGCTCATCTATGTCTTTCCATCATGACGGGCATATCAATTGATTTATCAGACAGACTATATGGATAGTATATTTTAAAGCCAAAATACAAGAAACTGTCAATATTTTCGAATATTAGGCGGCAGAAAATTGCGTTGCCACAGCTTCTCGAATTAATATTTTCAAAAGAACATACTCCTACGAAACACAAAGAAACTAGTGGTAGCACAGGCTTTCCCGTATTAGTTTTCTATTTCCTTGGGTCTCGGCGAGCTATTCGGACTTGCCACATACTCGTGTCAACTGCCAATTATCGCGGCCCAAAGTACATTTTTTGACATTTTCTTAATTTTTCGGTTTCTTAATATTAGAACAGAAATATTAATTTTAAAATATTAAAGAACAGTAAAACCATGTCCTAAATGGCAATTTTTTTTTGAAAAATTTGGAGCAGTTTTTTAAAATGGCGTTTAAGCGCTACTAAAACTTCGAAATTTGAAGTTCTTTTTCAGAGAAAGATTTGTCATTTTAAGTCATTTGATGCATATACTCCTACAAATACAATAGTGTAGATGGAAATATGCATATTAAAGGTGTGAAAGATCTTTCATAAAAATTACATTTATGTAATTTTTTCAAAAACAAAAAAAATACCCCAAATTGAACTTTACGTCATATAAAATAGTGCATTTAGCACTATCCGTTCCAAACGTTTGAAAAAAAATTTGGAGCCATTTATGAGAAAATGGCGTTTGAGCGTTTCTGGAAATGCGGAATTTGAGCTACTTTTCAGAGAAAACAGTTGAGTTCTCGAAAAACATTGCTAGACATTATTTAAAGCATATGTACTCGTAAATATAATAATGTAAAGAAATCGCCGCTAATATAAATATTAACGACATGAGAGACAAGTCAATAAAATTACATTTTTGTAATATTTGAAAAAACAAATGTATAGAGCAATATGGCAATTATGTCAATTCATAGAGTATATTTAGCACTATCCCCACCGAAAGTTTAAAGAAAAAATTTGGAGCCGTTTTGGAAAAAATATTGTTTTTGTAATTTTTTAAAATTGCAAATATTGCAATTTTCGCAAGAAATCGCACGTCAGGTTTAAGCGCTAGTGTTGTTCAGACTGGAAGACGGATGGACAGACGAACGGACGGACGTTTTGGGGGAAAAAAACACTTTTTCGGTATCAAGGGACCCCAAAACGTGTATTTTCGTTAAAATCTCGAAATCGATTTTCCGCACGATTACATAACTTTCCCTACACACTATATATATATACCAATATACGTACGTATACAGGAAAGTAAAAATACGTATAAAGTAAAAATACAGATTCAAATTAACGCACTCCTATAACATACAAAGTTCTACAAAACTGAAAAAAATAGTAAAAGGTTTTTGTCTAATTGAATGATTGACATTGACAATGTTTGTTTGAGCATACATTTATTTTCATTCAATGGCTTAATTAGCAGCACATGGCTCGTGCCCTTTGCACAGTGAATGCGCCATCTTTCCTTAGTACGCCTCCATATTAATAAAACTATTTCTTTAATTTGTTAAATGAACTAAATTTCCTTAATACGCCTCCATATTAATAAAACTACTTCTTTAATTTGTTAAATGAACTACATTTCCTTAATACGCCTCCACATTAACATTTTTTTTTAGTTTGTTAAATGAACTACATTTTAAACTTCTTTTCCTTATACCTCCTCTTCACAGCGTGAGAATGTCATGCGTAATTTTTGCAGTTAGCAAAGAGTTTCATGTAAATCTCAATCCAATGCGAGTTAATGTACTAAATATTTTTTTCTTTAAGAATTTTATGTTTTGCAGATAAAAATTAATAAGAGTAACTTATCCCAAAATACAGAAAAAATCGATTTTATTTTCTATTGACATCAGGTGACGATAGAAGACCTGTGAACCAATACTGATAAGTACTGTATATAAAATTGTGTTACTCTCCAATGTCTTATAGCTTAAACCTTTGTATCAACAAAAGCAAGAAAGTTTAAATAACATGTTTAAATACTGCACGAATTTTCCAACGGAACACATCTTTCATTGTTTTAGTGATATTTCAATAAGACGTAAGCGTTTTTTCCACCGACCCGATTTTCTGAAATTATATTACGTAATGTAAAGTTTTCAGAAATGATTTATTATTTGACAAAACACATATTTTTCAGAAATAAAAGCTTCGAATTCGGTTTCTGCCGTTCCAGAGATTAGTCCAAATCAACAGGCAAACAGACTGATAGAAAAAACGATTAAAGTTAATTCAAATATCAAAATAAGCTTATGAGAATATAAAAAGGCAATTATGTTGAAATCATACACAGACACTCGAATTTTATTTATCTCATGGGACTATTAGCGGGTAGACCCCACTTAGGCAGTTGTTCCGCATCCGTGATTTTTTCGATCGCGTCTTTCTTGGAAGCCTCACCCCGACGCGGGTCTGGAGACTTTTATCTGAGCAGACGCACCTCGCGGGCGGTCCCCTAAATGCGTCTGGGATTGGACTCTCACTTTCTCCGCCAGATGTCGGTCTCGGTTAACTATCTCCGAACTGTTTTGTTGCGAGAAGTGAGATCTCGATAGGGCGGGAGTTTGTCGGAGGGATTTAATTTTGCCCGTCATCCGCCAGGGTTCTTTTACATGCCACAAGAGTGTCATGGCTACTGTGGATTTTCCGCCCTTCGAAAATCCACGCACCTCGATCGGGATGGAATCCGCTCTGTGGGGGTTTAGAGGCCAGTAAGTTAACCCCTCACCCTCAGAGCGCTTTATATACGTAGATTGTCTGGTTCTGGTTCACGACTTGTCAAAACGTCTGAGGGCCATTTCTAACACTACTGTCGATTCAAACAATGCCACGCCTAGCGATAAAGTGAGAGAAACTCATAACACAAGAAACTCCCAAACTTTCTCAGATTGCACAAGCGAAATGGACAGCGTGATAAAAAGGATGATGCAAAACATCGATATTGCTGTGCATTGCTCTACGCCGTGCGTTTTTATGAAAAAAATTAAAAAATAGATGATTTTGCAACAAAATATCGATGTGAAGAAAACATGGAAAACAAAATATCGATGTTTCTGGTGGAAATCATCGATGTTTTAAAAACACCGTTTTTTTTGCCATCCCTAATTGTGAGGTGGGTCGGTGTGGAGCGAGTGCGTGACAGCGTGGGGCGGGCGCAGGAAGGAGAGAGGTGGCAAGATCGCGCAAGACAAGAGCAGAGGGTCGGGGTGGTGTGGAGATGGACGGGCGCAGAATGTTGTTAACGGGCACACACCAGTACCGACTGCATCCCGCGGTCAACTTTTCTAAGCCACTTCTCAAGTCTACCTCCCCCAAATAGGCGTAGTACGACTGCATCTTTGGTTCCGTTTTACTCCTTAACATAAGGTTTCCATTGGTCTGCTTAGAATCGCATTGATCGATTATGATTCATCCAATTCTTCCTGTTTTCAGCAACATTTGCGCGCCGTTTCACAGTACTGCCAACGTTGAAAATCACCGATTAAAAGTTTGTGGAAACAAAACATGAAATCACCTACCACGACCGTCTTGTTACCACGCTGTCCTCTTGCCACCCCTAACGCCCTCGCGGGCCTCCCTTTGAGAGCCATTGAGCGAGGCCGCGCCAGGTGGCCTCGCTGCGAGACGGGTGGCGGCCCCACCTGCGCAGCTGTCCTTCGCCTCCCCTCGCCCTTGCAGCCCCTACGAGATCTTTCTGAGGTGGCTTCCCTCGCCGGCCGTTCAACCGCCGCGCCGTCGCTCCTTGCGTTGGCCGCCCCCGCTGCCCGAGTCGCCGACCGGTTTCACTTCCCACCTCGCCATCTATCATTAGTATAGACCGGATTTGTATGTAATTACATATTTTTTGTCTTTCTACTTACCGTTCTAAAAAATTGTAATCTTGGCGAATCATAGCCCTCCTAACACAATATCTAAGTTTTTCGTCACATATTTAGTACTATATTACATATTTTACATATTTTGCTGTTTTCACAATATATTTTCTTATTTTATCTATTTTCTTCTATTCAATACCATATTTGTTTATGAAAAGATGTATTTTTTTAATTTAGCATTTTTCCTATATTATTGGGAAAATCTAGGTGTTCAGAGCTACATTAACACCGCGTTTTGTGATCTGTAGCCTTAATTTCGGAGAAAAATTTGCGATCACTGACGTGTAACACTTCGATGAAGATGCTACAGTGTATGTTTCCTCGTAGATCTCGCCAGTTTGTGCGATGGCTTCTATTGCGATTAGTCAGGCTGCTAAAATACGGTCCTGGATTACAATGGATGTATCTTTTACTACTGACGAGAAAGTTGTATGATGTAAAGTAAGCAGTTTTCCTAAATGTAATTTCTATCTATGTAAATGGTTTTTAATTAGAGAATTTTAATATTACATATTATATACGATTTTACATATTTATTACATATTCTTACTGTATTCATTACATATTTATGAACAAATTTTGACGTTTTATACTACATATTTTTCCGGACTCTAATCATTAGTCCTCGTACGTGAGCTTGTTTCGTATGAGAACGAACATGGAGTTGTTTCGTGATAGTTTGCCTGATTGTGAGCTTCTTCCGATGTAACCATTTAAATTGGTAAGTTCAGTTGTAGCTTTCGTACACGGGGATATGGGATTTTTATTTTCAAATATCTTCAAAAATAAATTTAATATAAAAAATATAATTTCTGTGTTTTTTAGATGGCTATTAAATAGTTATTAAATTATGTGGTTTCTATTTTAAATTTGAGAGGTCCAGAGCACAAGGAGTATAAGCGCATTTTTTGCAAATTTTGAATTAGAGATACGAATGTCAAGTAGAAACTCCATTTTATTTCGTAAACAAATGATATTCCAATAGCTCAAAGGGTTGCCGCGTTCTCGTGAGGGAAAGAAAATGTCTTCCATAGTGTTTGTTAGTCACACACCTTTGAACTCGATTTTCTCTTTACCACATTTAGTTTACCACATTTAATTTAGTTCGGAAAACAGATACCTCCCACTGGCCGGGTATGGTCCCAGCTGGGACAAGCTCTAAGCTGGTCTCCCGATATGTGAGGAAGTGGAGTACATGTGTGTGTGTAAGTAAGATATGAGGATAAGACAAGTAAGAAGAAGGAAAGATCGCCCGCGGTCCGTGGCCCGATCGGAAAACCTACAGAAAACTACCGATGAGAGCAGCCGGCCGCTACATTTCTCCCTCAGACAGCGCCTGAACTCAACCTAGCTATACAGAATGTCCAGGGAGGAAACGTCAAAACTTCGAAAATACGCTCTTAAGACAATTCTAATAAACTATGTGGATATTCCCAATGGTTGGGCCGCAATAAGCACTCAAAAGTTGATTCGAAAAAATTATTTTTAGGCAAAAATTCGCATTATAGAAGCATAGAAACACTCTAGAAACATGTAAGTTGTTTATTATTTACAAAAGAAATGAATATATTTGCTCAGACAGAAAAAAATCAGCTATAAATAAAAAAGCACCCCATTTACACAATTCGACTGCTTTTTTATTTATAGCTGATTTTTTTCTGTCTGAGCAAATATATTCATTTCTTTTGTAAATAATAAACAACTTATATGTTTCTAGAGTGTTTCTATGCTTCCATAATGCAAATTTTTGGCTAGAAATCAATTTTTCAAACCAACTTTTGAGTGCTTATTGCGGCCCAAACATTCGGAATATCCACGTAGTTTATTAGACAAAATGTGCTTAGAATTGTCTTAAGAGCTTATTTTCGAAGTTTCGACGTTTCCTCCCCGGACATCCTGTATAAGTAGTGTCGAAAATTCTGTCACCGTCGGGACTCGAACTCCAGAGCGTGCCGGTCAGAGGTCATCAATTGATGCCCTAAGCCACCCAAGTCGATCTACTCGACGAAGTCCATTTCGACGAATATCTGGTAGGTACCGCATTTAAAGTTCCTCCTACATTTCCAGACATCTCTACAAATGTCACCCAAATGTTGTCCTTTAAATGTCTAATTGGAAAATGTGTTTAGACGCCCCCCGGGGGAGGCCGGAAGCGAGCGCGACGAGCGCTGAGCGCCTCTAATGAAAACTATTCCGGCGCGTAGAAATACTCATTAAAAACGGATATCGGCCGCGCCAAAGGGGCTCCGCGCGCCCCATTTATCCCTCATTACGGGGCAGCGCGCGGCCGCCGCGCCGGCCGCTGCGGATTGAGGCGCCACGCGCGGCTAGGACGAGAGCGCGGACGCGCGAGCCCACAAACGAGATAACGGACGGGTAGAGAGCAGACGGGTAGACAGGAAAAAGAAGGTGGACGGGCATGCAGAGAAGAGAGCTTGTGGGTATACTGCGATTTTCGTAACTTTGTCCCTGACAGAAATCAGCTGTTCACGGTTTCATCCATTAGGGAGCTTGAACGTCACAGTGGTGACGTCACTATTGCGAAATATAAGCTCCCGATTGGATGGCAGCGAAACAGCTTATTCCCGTCAGGGACAAAGTTACGAAAATCGCAGTATAGGACAGAGGGCAGTCTAGCGGAAGAGTGGACGGGTACGCGGGAGAGTATACTGCGATTTTTCCAACTTTGCTCCTCGAGGCCACTCAAATCCCATCTTCGCGATGCAATATGTCACGGTATTTCGCATGTTTCTCAGTTGTTCCGCTATATTTCGTATGATTGCGACCGTATCAAGCAGTGCTTGCGATCATGCGACTTCTACCGGCAAGACCGAGAAAGACGCTAAATGCCGTGACATATTCCATCGCGAAGATGGGATTTGAGGGGCAAGTAAGAGAAATCGCAGCATAGACGGATGGGCAAGATCGTGGACGGGCGAGCCGACAAACGAGATAACGGACGGTAGGAGCAGTGCAGTTAACGCACGAGCCCCCAGGGCCCGGGCTCAAGGCCCCTGATGTTCAAGGGCCCCCGATATTTCTTTCACAAAACTTTTAATGCTAAATGTTTCAAAAATAAAATTAAGAAACGTATAAAAAACTATATACAATTAAAGTATAGGCAAAAAATTGGCATAACGGAGTGATATGTCGTGCATCATTGGATAATATTTATAATATGGAATATTGCTGTTTGATGCATTTGAATTTTGTATTGTACAGTTCAATAAAAATTCAAACTAATCTGTAGACTTTTTTCAATGTAATTATAAATCTGTTACTTTTAAATATATCTTTAATTTTTTGTTTGAATTATATATTGAATTGAAACTCTAAGAAATGCTTTCAAAATATTTTAAAAAATACCAAATACAATGTGAATTGATAGGACTTTCTTCACATTTCAGCATCGAAATTGGGGGTGAAAGTAAGAATAAAAGAATTTCAGCATCGATCGATGAAAGTAAGAATAGGGGACCCCAAAATTAACCTAGATTCAAGGGTGCTGTTAAAACGGCCCTCGGTGATAGAGTGAACAGGGGAGGAAACCAAAAGATTTGACAAGGCGGGAGAAGTGAGGGTGAAAGGTCAAACACAAGAGAAAGCTCGTGGGTACGAGAGAGAGCATTTTAGCGGGAGAGTGGACGGGCAGGTAGGATAGTAGACGGATGGGAAAGTGAATGGTTGGGCGAGCAGGTTAGTAGGTGGGCTGGCAAATAACGTATTGGTGAGAGTGAACGGACGAACGACAGAGTAGCCGGACGGACATGGCAAGGCAGGGTGAGAGTGTATAGGATGGCAGAAAAGAGCTTGTGGATAGGAGAATGATCAAGTGAGGGGGAGAATGGTCGGCCGGAGAGGGGAGTGAACGGGCGGGCGGGAGGAGAGTGAGCGAACGGGAAGATGGGCCGGCGGGAGATCAGACGCTTGCGGAGGGAGGGTGGTTGGGAAGGAGAATGGAAGGGCGGATCAAGAAGTAGCCAGACAAATGGTGAGAGTGGTAGAGCGGACGAGAAAACGGACGGAAAGATGAAAGAGTGAGCAGGCGGATGAAAGAGGACCGGCCGACCGGTGGCTAGACGGCCAGACGAAGGAGTCTGTATCCGTCTCAATCACAGGCGGCTTAAGTAGGAAACTAGTGATGCTACAACAGCACATACTTCCTCGCATTATTTGCAACTTTTTCGTTTTTAAGGAATTAGGAGAGTTCCGTGACAAATCTGCGCAATTTTTATAAGCTCACTTTGCTGTACCCGAGAAAAACTTAAAGAAAGAATTGGACGCCTTTTTTTTGAATTATTTTTTATAAGTTGCCTTTATTACAAGCAAAATTACGCAAAAATGATTCGTAATTTCAACAAAACTGTACATGAGCTTATTCAATGATCTAAATTTCAAGAGAAGATTTCATTAGGGACAAAATCTCTTATTGTGAATATTACAGTTTTGCAATGTTATTTTTCTGCAATTTTTTAAAATGCAGAGTTCGCCAAAATGGAACCTGTGCTATTTTATAAGTATATTTGCATCTATTTCAGAAAAAAAACTTCAGCCCGGTAATGAGGAAAAAAAATTATAAAAGCCTATAAGTCATGCAAAAATTATGCGAAAACTACTGACATTTTCGAAAAATTGTACATGATCATATTTATCTTCGAAAAACAATTCATTAAAGGAAATCCTTATATTTAACGCTATTATTGACCAAAGACAGACAGACCATTTTGCCGTAAACCAATTTTTCGTCACTAAGGACTCACCAGTGTGGATTCTGAATATTCAACGTGTGGAGTAACTAATGTTCTATTTATTTATTTGGTCAAAAAACAGTAAAAACTGTATGGAAACAAGATTTATCCACTTTTTTTTTATATCAGGGCCTCTCAATACACGTTTTTCTAAAGAAAATTCATCACTTTCCGCTGCAGCAATACAAATCTTTCTCTTTATTTCATAAGTACATAGTAGGCGAGAAAATAAATGTCATTATAATGTTATCTGAAATATAATGCGTTAATTAGTATTTTCCCCACATACTCTCATTCTTGTAATTTAGCATTGTTGTTTCTCATTTCTTTTTTCGGGCGAAAAAAATGAAATATTGCATTCATTTGTGTATTATATTCATGTGATTCATTCATTGTATTCATATGTATGTGATTTATAAAATAACGTATCTGTTGTATGAAAACATATCGTTATTTAAATCACATAAATAGCCATTTAATTGTTTTACAGTGATTGCCTGTCCGTTGGTTCGGTTTAATCTCCACAACAGCTAAAGCGGCTTCAATACAACTCTTTGACAGGTGGAGTATTTTATTGGACATAATTTAGGCTACTTTTTTCATATCATTATTTTCTATTATTTAAATAAGAATATTTTAATACTTATTTTCATTTTTGTTCTGATCCTAAAGAAATTTTGAACACTTGGACTTCAAAACAAGAAAAACTTTACTGTCCACATGAGGTGAAAACTACTCCATCCCCGTTTCCCAATCCTTAAAGCATAATTTAAGTGCGTATTATTTCTGGTTTTACAAATACATCAAAAGCGACGACAAAACCGGCCGATGTTTATTTGACTGAAAGGATAATTGTAGCTTAAGTATCTGAAAACCAATACAATTTTCTCCCGAAAGCATTTTGATTCGTACCTTCATTATTCTGCGATTTTTCCTCTTTGCCTCTCAAGACCCGTCTTTCCTATGGAATATATCACGGTATTTAGTGTCTTTCTCAGTCGTGCCGCTAGGTATCGCATGATCGCGACCGTATGAAGTAGTGCTAGCGGTCATGCGTCTTCTAGCAGCAAGACGAAGAAAGACGCGAAATCCCGTGTGATATTTCATTGTGGTCATAGAGGCGGCTTGAGAGGCAATTAGAAAAATTGCACAATACACTCCAAGGATCAGTAAGTCACATTTGGACAGAGGTGGAGAAGGGAGAGCGGAGAATGGTGGTGACGGCGCTGCCGGGTGGAGAGGGCCGAATCGGGAAGAGAGGGGAAACACGAGGCGGGGCGGGTGGGAGCGAGATGGAGCGGAGTGAGCCATGGCATTGAGAAGCGGCTGCATGGAACTGAGGTGTTTAACCCGGCTGCGGTCCTCAAATTCACTCCTTCTCAAGATCCTTGGGTCCAAATGGACCCATATAATTTCTCTTGCAGATTATTTACTTTTCCAATGATCTTAGTTAGTATTCTTAATAGGAAGTTAATGTTAGACACCGAAATGTTAATTATATACATTTATTTTATTTATAAGGCTGTGCAATAATGTAAAATAATGGTCTCTGAACATGATAGCAAAATAATGAAAAGCGCATATAGAAAAATTGCATTACACACATGTAGCACAAATATGATTGACATAATTTTTACCTGTAAAAGTTTTTAATTAGAGCAACGAAAAGTAATTTTGTTATCAGTTTTGCAACACAATCCATTTTCCCCTTTTTCGAATAGAATCTAAAAAACTTAATTTTGAAGACGGTGAATTTTGCATCGGATTTTTAGTTTTCGACTTCTATTGACGACGAAGTTTGTGGCAGGTGTATTTTGCGGTCAATAACGGTTTTACAAAAGATTCCCCAAGTTTTGTGTTAAAATTGTTATTTTTTATAACATTGTTATTTGCAATTTCCGAATTTGATTTTGTGAAAAAAAAACGTTTGAATTGATGTAAAATGTTTATTTTGTCAGAGAGAACCACAATAGGCCACAAATATGTATTTTTTCTATGAATAAGAGCTAATTCGTATCAACAGCTCCCTTTGTAGAATTATAGGTTGTCATTATTTCTGGTTTCTTTTCTCCAGATTCGCAGCCTCTTGCATCATTGTAAAAGATGCTTTGAAGAACAACACACTTGTTCATTCGTGGCACATACGATACTAATGTCGGGAAACTCGCAAAATCGACAGTAGAATATTAGTTTGTTGTGCCCTTTGTCTGGAGAAGTTTTGGTGGTATAGAAGATTTGTTTTTGCGTTTAGTTCTAACGAGAGTGATGTTCTGTTTGAGAAGCTCCTGACCCAACTGGTATGATGTAAAGAAATGTCAGGAGTTATATTGTTATTCTTCAGAAGTGAGGATAATTGTAGCACAACTTTTATTCCCAAATTTTGATCTCTAGGTTGCCATTCTTGTTTGCCAGAGATTGTGCATTCCACATGTAACGCGTTTCATTCAAAATTTCCCTCCGTATTTGCCAGGTCTGTGCTGCCGAAATGGACCATTGACTCGGAAAACGCCTAATTATTCATTGATTGTTACATACAATTGAAGATTGCTCAATATCGGAAGAGGAAGAAATACATCAGAATACTACGTTCAAGTTTTAGAAAAACCGTCTATCCGTAGTTTAGAGAGCTGAGATTGCTCCCAGCTGTTCATAGTACTTCGATAGTGTTTTCGTATTTTGATAGTATTATTCGACAAAATAATGTCATTGTACACCTTATACAAAGATAACGTTTCCAATGATAAAACAATCCTTCCATAGTTGATTTCTATGAATTTAGAGTTATTATATGAAATTTCTAACGAGAGTTTAACATGAAAAATGTCACGGGTCCAAATGGACCCGAAGAACTTATGTGTAAAAAAAATTATAATTCCTTTTGTTTTGAAAATAAATGAATGACATTTTATATGCTGGTAAAAAACAGTAAAAAAATAATTGTCATGGAGTATCAGAACCATCATATCATTTTCTTAAGCGGTACAAGAAATTAAAATTTTATTTGGGTCGAAATGGACCAGAGGACCATAGCAGGGTTAAAAATTACTTTCATTTTACACTGTTAATAGAATTCGTTCCTTTCCCTGTCCATTAAATAATCGTGATAAATTCCAGAGTAACGTCTGGATACTTCCAGCACAACGATCTTAAGACTATTTCTGATATACATTGACTAATTTCCAGTGCGCACAACAATTGAAAGAAAGACTCCGGACATGTTAGTGATGTCTATGATTTCGATGGATTCCAAGAAGCTCAAGTATACAAGTAAAATTCAAAACAATGAATCAGTTTCAATATCGCAATGATTTTGGCTGTAAAATGGAAATATTTGATAGTTCCATTCATCACCCTGCGTTTACCGACTGAATTCTCTAACATGAGTGTTTTTGCCCATTGACAGAGATAAGTGGACCGGGCTATTGTCACGCCGGGAACACCAATCATGGCCTCTGTAGCAAACATGAGCCTTAGCCGTGCTCGGTTCGGTAAGTAAGGCTTCATAACTTGTCCCGAATACTTTGCTGGTTGTAGTTGTTTTAGGTTCTTAGTGCGTAAATTATATGGGTTGATTTTGGCGATATCGACTCTCCCTCCCCCCTCGGTGAGATGTCGTGAGATTTATCTTGACCTCCACCCCACTTCTAATCTCACGTGAGATTTTTCAAAATGAGTTTTTTTTTATGTGAATACGTTAATTTGTGATTGATTGCATTGGGATTTATTTATTAAACGGAATTTGCTTAGTTATATTTATTTAAAACTAGGTATGACTAGTATTTAGAAAATAGAGTGATTGAATTACAATTAATATTATTGCACTTCTAAAAACAGTGCAATAATAGTGCACAGTGCATGATTGCGGTGCAATAAAAACAGTGCATGTTTTTCCGTAAATTCATCTGCTCCTTCAACTTCGCTGTGATTCAACCACTCTAAACCGTTGTCGTTTGCACACAGAAGCTCAGTAGTTCGACGTGTTACGATCTGTGAGGGTCGCACTTTGTGTGCTAGTGCGGCTGGTGCACGTCGGTGCTCTGCAGCTCTTGTGATGGATGAAAAGTAGATACCCCATATACTGCAACATCTCTTTGTTAGACCACCACGTACTCTTGGACAGTAGAGCTCACAGGGCATGCATTTGTTAGATTCTTTTTCTCAGTATACTATGTTACTTATTGTAGCATTTACATAACCGCGATAAAAATTATTGTGCCAGAGTTAGCCATATTTTAGTATAGAAACGAGTTTTACTTAACTTGTCACAGTTTTCTCGCAATTTAGCTGTTTTAGCAAAAAAGACCTTTAAAATAAGAAGGAATTCAACGTTCCAAATTTTACACTTCCTAATATCTAATATTTCTTTCTAACATTTTGTGCATAATTGTATTTTCTACATCGCCCTTGTCAATATCCTCAAGTGAAACATGTTTCAATTAATTCTTCTATCGTCGGGAACAACAATGACAACTATATACGAGGAAACAATTCATCGAGCTCGAACCCCTGACCATGCCCAGAGCAACCTGGCCACAACTGGCCATAACGCTTCCTGCTGTTATTTTCCTGGAAACAAATTGTTACGACCTCAATCAATACAAATAACAAAGTACGAAGTCGAGACCACACGTATTCAAAAAGGAAAAATCGTTAAACGAAATCGGAAAGGCGCCCAACTTTTGTGTAACTTATTACTATTGCTACCAGATTCCAATACCTTTTAAGCGTAAGAGTAAAGTTGTGCAAAAACTTTCTTTGAGCTCCATAAACATTTGATGTTTTGTTATTTTTAATCATTTTAATATTTCGGTTAAGTGCAATTTTCGAGTTAGGTTGCTCAGGGCACCAACTCTTGACCCTGCAGTGCCTATGACCGGGAAGACTTAGGGTTCGAGTTCCGACAGCAGCAGGATTTTCGACACTAGGTCAAATTCAGCTGCAGTCTGAAGTAGAATTGTAGCGACCGGCTGCTCTGATCGGTAGTTTTCTCCAATCCACACAGGTGAATGCCACAGGTGACCCTAACAAACTGTCCACGAACCGCGCGCGTTATTTCCTTCCTCTTCCTTGCCCTTTCCTCACCTCTTCCTGACACATACCTTCGTTTACATGCTCTACTCTACCACATGCCGGGGAGCAGTCGGGAGCTTAGAGCTTGTCCCGGTGAGGGCGGTGCCCAGCTGGTGGGAGATACCTGGTTAAGGAAAAGCCCTCTAGCTGACGTGTAGTCGGTGCCGGATCTCACCATCCAGCGAGGAAAATCACTCCCACCTACAAAAGAAAACACATCCAATACACCTACGTGACTAATGACCTAAACCGGACTAATAACCGCCCGGAATCACGAATCACAACCAATCAATCGGTTAAGGGCAAAAACTATCCACTCACATCATGTGACAAGGAAGTGACCCCCTCCCCCTCCCCCCCCCCCCCAAAGAAAGAGGTCCCGCATGGATGAGGCCACCTGTCATTGAAGATTTGCTCCTCGCGTATTGCGTTATGGAACAGCAACTTTTTTTTTTTAATTTTATTGGGAAGTAAGGAACTGATATACTTCATATATATTGCACTAAGTTACTGCAGAATTCATAAAGACTGTTGTTATTAAAATATTTATTTCAGTGTTATTCGAGAGCTTTTTTTCTGGTTCTTATACATTTGTGGACTTGCTCATGCTACTGTTTTCGAATCCATTTTGGGCGATTTTGTTCATTAGAATTTTTTATTATATAGGTCACTAGATTTTTCTAATTTGTTACCTAATAATACTATCTTATCTCAAAAAAAGCTTATTCCAAGCTGTTGTTTGTTTTGTTTTTTTGACAATTTATTAAGAATATTCCAGTTATAGTAATTTGTTATTTGATTAAGCTTAAAATAATTCTACTAAATGAACAGTATGTTAATTTTTCAAACCATGTAATGCAGATAATACTTCATGGTCAAATTGTGAAGTTAATCAAACAGCAAAAACTATTTAATACAATCTTATACGATCATATTAGGAAACTGACAAAAATAACTGATATCAATAATCATTTTTACTGTTTCTTGTCACTTCGCAGATATTTTCGAATTGTCTTGACGCAACGCAAATAAGAGCGAGTTTTGTGTGTGTTGAAACGCCTTCCTCGTATGCTAACCTCCTGCCAATTCACCCATGCATCTTCGCAGATTTCACGACTAGTCATTCACTCTTAGAATATTTATTTATTCCACTGGAAAACGCACATGTGTGCAATTTCTTGGTTACATGGAATAATACAATAAAAACATAAATATCACCGTAAAAGACATAACTAAGTCGCACTATTATAGTTCATCGGTGCATACTGGTTGATTGACATGCTTCTTTCTTTACACTGCAGGATATGGTATCGATCGCAAGGGTTACCGCAGAGTTCGCACACACAGGTTTCATCTGGATCGTGGAAAGATTTCCGTTTGCACATCAGATGCTGAAAACCATGCACTGCGGACCTCGTAACCACGTGACGCATCTCGTAGTTTGCCGACATCCAGTTTCTGTTGCGCATTGCTTCAGACGTATAAAACTCTGGCCATATTTCTTCTCTTTTCTTGTTCAGGCTTTGTAGGAATAGTTTCGCTGCCTTAGTATTTGGCAGGAGGAATTACAGTCTGTTATCTTCTATCAGGAATGCTTCCTGAGCAAGTACATAGGCCAGACTAGATCTCGTTCTCTTAGATACGCCCAATGCTCGTTTTAAAAATATGGCTTTCTCTTTTTCCAGGTCGTATAGGAACACTCTTAGAACATGATGGATCTGGACCTTCAGTTTGAAGAGTGGAGGTCTCTCGAAACCCGTCGTGCTCCAATACAAAAGTACTTTTCAGTTACGAAGATTATTTCTTCGACGAGAGAGGGATGGAACAATTCAACACGTTAATTCACCAGTTATTCCGTGAGTCTTCACCCAATTCTAAATAGCCTTATATTTTGAAATTCCTGTTCCCCAAATAGTCTATTCGTTTTTGACCGTTGCAAGTTTCTTTTTTTTATTTCCTCCCCATATAACTTTCATAACGTTGTCTTCTTACGAAGTATTCGTAAGGCGAGAAAGCAATAACAATTTCGGAACCGTTAGGGATATGTAAGTTGATGGCATGCGTTCTGGTTATATTGTATTTCAATTTAACGCTAAAATACTCATAACTTTACTTAAATTGGTTACAGTTATACACAAGACAGTTATACACAAGACGATTAATTTAACATGCCAAACGTTTCAGAAATCGAATAACAGAGTTGAAAAATTGTTTAAAAGGTGCAATTTGGGAAAACACAGACAAGTCCTGTGATTCTGTTCGTGAGCAGAAGTACTTCAAATGATTTTACATGTGTGAAGGCGACAAAAAGAGGGCCGTGCCCGCCTGCGGGAAGTCGAGTGTGTGCTTCGGACTGTCGCAACCAGAGCGCGCCACCGTCTCCTCCGGGCTCGCGCTCCGCCCAGCGAGTGCCTCCGCCTGCCGTGCCGCCCCGCTCCGCTCGCAGCGCTCCCTGGCCCCGCCGCGGTGCACCGGTCTCGCGTCGCTCCCGATCCGGCTCTCCAAGGCCCTCTGGAGAGATACAGAGGGTCTTGCTCTCCCGCTCGCCCGCGGCGAAAACGCCGTTGCTGCCGCCATCGCCGTAAAGATGAAATCTCGATAAACGAAATAGCTTCTTTCGACTTCTCGAACAAGTGGCGCCATCGGCGCGAGATCTCTCCGCCGCGCGTGTTCGGTGAACGCGTGAAGTCGCAGGTGCGCTGCAACGGGGCGAGGACACTTTCAGATGCGCGCCATGCCGTGCGCCAATGCAGCTCACTCCATTCGCCTCATGATTGACTGATTGATTGGAGATTCCGGGAGTAACTGCTAAGGGTATTAGTGACGTAAGGTGTAGTATGTGTTTTTAATTAGATTTCTTTGCCCAGTTTTATTTAAACGTATATAATTATACGTTTGAAAACCAAAAGGATAATAAAAAGCCATCATTTAGATTTGGAAATTTATGGAAATGTGTTTCTTAAACCCTCTGAAACATTACTATCTCTCGACCTCTCGAGCAGCACTTTTCCTCTTCTTCAGGAGTCTATTAAAATATAAATAAGAAATTCTTATTAGCTAAATTACAATTTTTGTAACTTAATGATTTAGGTAAAAACAATTAACTAAAGTACATTACATTTTTTCTAAAATTAATTTGAAGTAAAACAAATTGATAATAATTACGTCAAACAAAGTCATAATAATTATGTACCAGGTGCAAATGAACTCACCTAAATAAACTACGTAATTTCTTCTTAAAATCTATTTGTAATTTTTGCAAATTACGACATGTTGCAAAGAGCCAAATCCTCATCAGCAACCTTCCCGGTGTCAGAGGCCAAACTGAGCAGAAGAATGGGGAAGGGGACGAACTGGTAGATATTTGAATTTTTGAATTCAAACTTTTTAATTTGAATGAGAAGGCAAAAATTTATCGAAGGTGGAATTTTTTTACACCTTGTCCCAAATTATTTGGTTTTTTTCTTTTATTAAATGTATCAGGTTGTCATAAATACTGAACATTTGACTACTTTCAACGTTTGTGTAGTATTACTCATTCACTTTACATTTGGAGGCGGCAGAATTAGGAACTAATGTTGTTTTGAAAGTGAAGGCCCGAACACACAACCGAGAATACTCGAATAGTCTCGATGTCAATCAGCATCTGACCTATCAGCTGTCTCCGAAGGCAGCACAAAAGCTACGGAGACAGCTGACGAATTATGCCTTTCTGACAGTGAGCTGGAGTCGCGCCCTTTAATAATTAAGGTAATATACAATAAAATAGATCACACCACACGCTATTCACAACATTCACGTACAATAATTTTATTTCTTCTTTGCACTTATCTACTGCTTAATGGTTATGTTCTTGCCCCGCCGGGGTTCTGTGTGCTGCTCACCGCCGTCTATATCATATTAAACGGTCAGTACCTACTGCAGATGCGCGTTTCTGATTCAGTCGGCGGTGACCTCATGTAAACAGATCGCAGCGCTCCGTCTGCAAATGTAAAGTGAACGAGTAATACGTGTTTCTATCGCAAGAGGTAGCGGTGAGCCTTTCGCGCTTCACGGCGAGATCCGGCGTTGATCTATACGTCGGCTTGTTCGGCCATTCGTTATGTTCGTGCGTGTGAACTAAACACTCGTGTGGGTGGCGGGTCAAGGGGAGGGAGTTGATTCAGGAACTGCGTAAGAGTACGCCAAGTGAACATCAAATGGTTTATAAGGAAAAGCTACATTTTTTTATTTAACAATATATCTTAAAATATCGAAATATTCAAATATAAATGTCATAATAAAAAAGTTCATTATATAAAAGTATAGGAAGCCTGTTATAAAGTGGAAGAATACTTTTGGATATAACATTCATACGATACTATTCTAGGTTCAGGGCAGAGGATGAACATGGGTTCCCCAGGTCGCTACTGACCATGCAAAAAGTTGCGAGGTGATCACCTGGCCTAAATAATTAAATTAGAAATATTGCAAACTAATAATTTGAATCCCAATCACTCCTGTGATTTTTTTCTGTAGCTCAAAAGAATTCTTTCAAAATTTGGGAGCAATCACTATAGGTTGTCAAAAGTTTTTGTGCTTTCATCCACGTATAAATTCAAGCATTTTATAGAGAAGTATTTTTGAAAGATATCTTGATAAACAACTAAGGTCTTAATTTTCAACAAATCTAATATTATTGCATTGATACGGACAATACCTTGAACCACTCCACACAAAACAATTGAATGACTCCAATAAAACCTTTTCTGTGTGAATGTATTTTTGAAGCTGAATGTATTTTACTGTGAAAGTACGTTATCGAAGTCTTGATATATCGATCGGGTGACCGATGACTCGTAATAGTAGTTTTGAAAATTATAAAATTTGTATGCTGAAATAACTCGCAGAGACGATTTAATCTTAACTCAATAAGATTAAAGGTCTTGCTGTAGTAACCGCAAGCTTGGAATGAAAATTCAGTCAGTTTGTTAATATTAGATTTTAAAAAATAAGTTATTTTTATTAAAGCTTGATTGTGTTTAGTATTAGAGAAGGGAGAGGATTTTGAGAGGCTGTACGATAAGAAACTTCCGTAAATTTTATGAAGAATAGAAGTAGTGAATTCTACAAAGCCTCGAACGAACGAAGAGAGTATTACGTTTACACACCATGCCCAAATTATTAACTGAATTAACTTTACTGTTCGGCAGAAATAAACTGCTGCACATATGCCATTCTTCGCTGCGTTTCTGAAAGTGTGCGTCCATTGATGTAAAAATGATCCACAGAAAGTATTTCGCCATACTGGTCGGAATATTTACAATTCACGTTTAAGCCTTGTATTTTATAAAAATTATTTATTTTATAAAATCCTGTCACAGAAACAGTATATTTTGAAATGTCATCGAAAGGATATCAGTTGATACGTGTGTTCATGTGACTGACCGAATTACACATTTCTCTGCGTGTCTCGTTTCAGCATTGCTCAATTTTTTTTCGTGCCTGATAAATATTCCTTTTTATCTCTACATTGCATAGTAAAGCTAACAGAATTTTTGGAATGAATAATTAATCAAACCGCACTAACTCACATAAAATTCAGAGTAACGGTTTTTGTTGTTAAAAGAAAGTATGATTAAATGCGAATAATGAATTCTTCTTTATTTGGTTCCTAAGGTTAATTTTCAATTTACTACTGCAATGTTTTAGGGACTACTTCATCAATGCTTCCGATTAAAAGACTTTTCCTAAAGCAGAGTCACCCAGCAACTGATTTCCTTCAACCCCTTACTGTATTGTGCTTTTATTGATATTTTTTAAAATTCAAAACACAAAAGCCTGATGTATAACAAAAGTCCGAAAGGTCTTAGAATCGAGTCTCTCCATTTATAACAAATTGTTTCCAAATAGAAGACAAAGAAACCCAAAATGTTTAATCATATTTCAAACACTTAACACCTTTTTAGTTGTAATTTCTTTATCAATATTAAAGACCATTTTAACAGACAAAATTTTAAGTATAATACTTATTCAGAAATATCTAACACTAAATTCTTTTGAAAAGTTGTGTTTCATGTGAATTATGAAAGTGAGGCTTTTGAAAATTCAAATTTATTACAATTTATCATTCTTTACTTACGAATTTATAAGGAAACAAGTATTCCTTTCGGTTATTATGCTTTCATGAATAAAAAGATATTCAAGATGTCATAGCATCTCACAAAAACCAGGACGGCGAGACTCAAAAACGCTTCAAAACTGCCAGAAGTCGAAGACTAACATTCACGAATAGTTTTAACTAATTTCGTATTGTTACAAAACACATTCAGTAATTCAACTAAAACGTTATAAAAACTATTAATCAACAAACACAAATAAATATTAAATTCGTCACGAATGAAAAATTCTATATAAGAAAATACCAAGTGCGCTGGACACTACATCTACAACATGCTCCCATACACACATACACACGACGAAACATCTTGAATACGACGCTAATTAAAACAACCATCTGAGATGAAAAGAACTTAAATTTGATACAGTTTTTTGGTAAATCAAATTGCAAAAACAACTATGTGACATATGGGGGAGAATATGCGCACATCAGCTCCAGAATTTCTACCCTCTTTCACTATACATAGCTGAATGATAAATAAAAGTTCCAACAAGGCTTTGTAGCAACATTTGGAAAATAAAAAATATCACTCACGAGTAATAGTGAACTTATTTGCATTGGACCAAGCGTCTCAGGTGAGTTCCGAAACAAGTCACATGTGTACTAAAACAGTCGTTACTCGATCGGAGAACATGTGAAGTGAACATAGAATGTATCAAATACGGGAATGAACAAAACAAAGCAATATGCAATGAAAGGAAGATCATTAGAAATCACACTGTAAGGCTGAAATCCTGACGAAGAACATTTAAAACATGCCTTCAAACTGAAATGATTATTCGAATTAAGCAATAATCAACATAATAAATAAAATTCATATTAATAATAATAAAGTATTTCGGGACATAATAATGTATTTATTGCTAGCAATAAACATTATTCATTAGTTACATAAAGAATTCTAGCACACCCTTGAAAGAGCGAAGCTCGTGTTCAAGAGGTTTCACATAAAAGGTCTTACAAGCAGTCATAAGTAAATTAATAACATTAAATTACATCAAGGATCTTAATGCTAGTGTAATGTAAGGATACAAAAATATTACAAAAACAAGGAGAAAATTACAAAATAACTATATTGAGGTAATTTCCCTTTATTCTTAGTACTTTGAAGTAGGTAAATTGGAGATCAGGTGGATAGTCAATTGGATTTTTAGGCAAATTTTGATTTTTAGTTTTTGGAGCAGACTTATGGGTATTAAGATAGATTTACACTCTCCTCCCCAGTCAATTAACCCATAATGATATATTGTTTGAAATAATGTAAAGTAGACTAAATTTAAAAGGTTGGGTGGTAAGTAGGAGCGTAAGATCATGAATTTGTAAATTGTCAGCCGTAATCTAGAACAGAGAAAATGTACGTGTGTGTTCCATTTTAAGTGTTGATCTATCAAAATATCTAAATATCTAACATAAGAATATCTGTGAACATATGCTACAATTTTCAAAATACACGACAATTCAAATGAAACGGCAATCCGAATTATTAAACGATTCGAATCCCCCGATGTCGCGTTAATCAGATTTCATCGTAACATTCCATTATCTGGAAAGCTCTGAGAACGCGGCGCGTCATTCGAGAGACGCATCGCGTCGCGCGACTGTCGCGTCGTGCGTTGTGGGAGGGGGGAGGGGCGACGGCGGCTCCGCCCCTTATCTGCGTCGAGAGGACGGCGCGTCGCGCGCCATCCTCGCCCGACGCCATCGCCTCGACGCGGTTTTCTAGGTGACTCCGCCCTCTTGATGGCCTCTCCCCTCGCAGATATTCGACTTCTCTGAACATTTTACGGAAGAGACGCGTCTAAGAAATGACGTCGCGAACGATATGAATGGTTTAGAACGCTCCGTGAAATCCAGACTAGTCATCTCGACTTAAGCAGACGACAGAGGAAATGCCTGCTTGAGTGATGTACAGTAAGGACTTCGTGTGCTTCGAGGTGATGGGCTAATAAGCGTAAGGGATATGTGACAGTTTTCCATGCGTGTTTCCCCGTATCCCATAGGAGCAGAGGCGTTTCTACGGTATGGCAGACATGGCACGTGCCATGGGCGCCACTCATAAGGGGCGTTATTTATTTATTATACCCGCTAAAACAAATAACTACCCTAATTGGAAGTATCCTGGCAGGGGTGCAAATTCTATGCTTGCTACTGATGCAAAGTTCTCTTAGGCCGCAGACACACGAGCGTTGTTTTAACGCGCGTCACCTAACGCTGCGTCGACGCGCATCGATGCCTGCACACACGAGCGTCACTTCTCGCGTGTCGGGTGCTACTTGCTACAAATAGACGGACGCCGTCGAAACTGCTATTGTAGGTTATGTGGATCTAAAAATGTTTAAAGGCGGTTCCACACACACAAATAACAACTACCCTAATTGCAAGGGCGCAAATTTTATGTTTGCCAGGGGCACCTGAATACCTAGATAGGAGACTACTTCGCGAAGTTCTTAGACCGCAGACACACGAGCGTTGCTTTGACGCACGTCACCTCACGTTAGCTGCGTCGACGCGCGTCGATGCCTGCACAAAGCGTCACTTTTCGCATGTCGGGCGCTACTTGCTACTAATAGACGGACGCCGTCGAAACTGCTGTTGTGGGTTATTTGGAGCTTAAAATGTTTCAAGGCGACTCCACACGTCCGTTATTCGGCAAGTAGCGAGCAACCGCTCTCCGAGTCCCAATTTGTGTGGATGAGTTGCTTGCTATTTGCCGAATTTGGCGAATATTTGTTGCTCGCCCTACCTACCGCTTGTCAGTGTTTTGGACACATCAAAGGAAGCAAACATTTGCGGAACACATCAGCTGTTCGGAACTTGGCGAGAAATAGCTTGCTGCTCGGCGAATGCCGAATGTGTGGAGTCGCCTTAAGGGAAAGGAAAAAGTCCAGGAGATATTGGAAGCACCTAATTAATAATGAGGGGCTCTCTCAGGGTGATCATTACACTCTCTTCAATAATACGCGAGCGAATAGGGAGAAATATGATTATTTCGAATGTTCAGAAGAATAAATCTATGAGTTGCTCTTCAAACTAATAAATTGAACCAGAACATCAGCATCTATGTCCTTTTCCAAGAAAAATGTAATTAAATAGTGTGTTGAGATACAAATTCAGAGATTTCTGAAAACACATTATTTTTTACCTCACAATCAGTCTGGATTCGGACGCGGTTACAGCACTACATCCTCACTAACTCTACTGTCTGATATATGCTTGACAGCGTTCGATCGAGATTTGGTACCTGTTGTTTGTCTATTGGACTTCTCCAGGGCATTTGATACGTTAAGTCATGACCGTCTATTATCTAAACTGCGCTTCCTTAATTTCTCAGAACCTGCAATTGAATGGTTCAGTTCTTACCTATCAGCTCGCTCTCAGTCAACGGTCGTACGCACCCTGGATGCTACAAAAACGTCATTCTCTACGCTTCTTATCTCGAGGGGTACCTCAAGGCTCCATTCTAGGTCCCCTTCTGTTTAACACCTATGTTGCAGATTTAATGCATCTATCCGTCAACTCCGTGATTCAGATGTATGCAGACGATACTCAATTAATTTATTCCTTTCACCCATCTAATCTTTCATTGGCTGTTGATTGCTTAAATGTGGATCTTGGTAATATTCATAAATGGTCTATGGAGAATGGATTAATTTTAAATCCTAATAAGTCTGTGTATCTCTTTTAGACCCTACAAATCGCCTAAGAAACGCAAATACGGATAATTTTCAGCTGTTAATTGATGGTCATTCAATTGGTCATGTTGATCTTGCTAAAAATCTTGGTTTATGGATGGACAGTGGATGGAATTTTGATCATCATGTGTTAATCAAATGTAGAGCAGCATATTTGAGATTAAGATCCCTATATCAATATCGCAACCAATTAACACAGTCAACCAAGTTAATGTTGTGCAATACTCGCATACTGTCGTTATTTAATTACAGTGATATTGTTTATAGCCCTGTACTATCTCAAAGAAATTTTGCTAGAGTTCAATCTATTCAGAATGCGTGTTTGAGGTAAATATTGAGGTACCTCATAATTTGTAGGTAAATATCTTGAGTTTAGGTTACTAAAAGAATAGTGATTTCAGGTGCCAACGTTTTGGCTTTTCTTCAGCCTTCATTAGGGCACTTTGTTCCGGTTTCACATCACTTGTAATTATCCATATTCTGCCGACACTTTCTTCTCACACATTCCTTCAAGTACTTCATTGCCTTCCTTCTCACACATTCCTTTAACATAACACCGCAACCTTGGTAATAGCACTCACCTCATCACTACATGACCTCTCCCTGTCCTCTGTATGTCTTGTCCTCCTGTGGGAAATATTTTTGAAATTCTCTGGCAAATGACTGCAATTTTTTTCGTTAAATATTTTGTTTGAATAGAGGATAGTGAATTTATAAATACGATATAGATCCTATTTTCATTAAAATCTCTGGAATTTTAAAAATTGCAAAAATGCAAATATTTTTTAAACGTGCCTACACATCCAATATTAAAGTTAGAGATTTCTTTCTCAGTGCAATTTATCCCCCAATTTCATATCTTTAAATGATGCAATGAAGAATTTTCGTAACAATGTAAGCGATTGCTGAGTAATTTTGACGCAGTCGTGACATTTTCGCCACCGGTTTAGTTTAGCTCAGAGCCAGCATTGCGGCTGACTCCGCAGCATCTCTGACTCGGAGATCCTAGGGTCGAATCTCGACGGTGGCGAATTTCCGACTCTAGCGACATAGGTCCAAATCAGCTACTGTCTGGAGAAGAATTCTAGCGGCTGGCTGCTCTGATCGGTAGTTTTTCGTTGTAGTCGGTAGTCTCTTTCTCTCTCTCACGCACACACACACACACACACATACACACACACACACACACACACATACACACACACGCGCGCGTTATCACTTATAAACGACGAGACACTTGGCTGCTGAGACACTTGGTACACTGAGACTGCTGAGACACTTGGTAGGGTCAGATGACTCCAGAAAACGTAGTTTCATGTATGCTTGATGCTGAAAGCAATTGGAAGTCGGTGCACTAGACATATTGCTGGAATTGAGACAAGAGAGAAACGGAGGGACATCTCATGATGTATCACTAGACTAACTTCATGTGACTGGGTCACTATTCCACTCTCCGCATGGCCTATAGGCGGTTCCGCGAAGGGAATGAAGAAGGGGAATTCGGTTTTAGTAAATAAAAATCTCACCCGCTGGGTAGTACGGGCTTCCCAATGTCTTTTGAACAATTCCGTCTACCCTCGTTAAAGAAAATTATAAATATCTCTCTCTCTCTCACTCTCACTCTTACTCTCTCTCTCTCTCTCACTCACACACACACACACACACTCACACACACACACAAATACTGTTAGTAACTTGGAAAGTCAAAGTTTATTGTCATCTTCATCTGTTCATGCGGGAGAACGCGAGAACGTGATGTAATTTGTTTTTCCTTAGTGTGATGAACTGTCACCATCAACATGTTTAGTATTCATTACAATATGAAAATTATGCGTTTCATGACACTAAGAAAAACAAAATGCTTGGATGCTGCAATTCATCATTTGTGTAATTAGTTCACAGTTTCGAAAGAATATTTTGCCACGGAATTTTCAGTTTCAATTACTTTCATTCCTAATGAATTAATATAATTATTGTTTATTTAATATCTTGTATTGAGCATTTTTGGAAAAACTAATGGTGGTTATCTTGTAGAAATTTGAAAGACAGCATTACTATAATCTTCGAAATTGATATTTCTAATTTCCTTACTGGTTGGGGAAGATAAAGATATGAATGGTGTGTCCTTGGCAACCTCAAGTGGTGATTTCATTCATCATATTCTCTTACGTCAGCTTACATATTATCTTATGTAATCAGATATCTATACGTTTCATATTAATTTGGAGTGATCGCCCAGTCCCTTCGTTTTTCAGATCACATACATTTCCGTATGGAAGCCATTGTCTATGCAATGATCGTAATAGAAGTCATTCATTGTAAAAATCGGGCTCGTCCGGGATTTGAACCCGGGACCTCTCGCACCCTAAGCGAGAATCATACCCCTAGACCAACGAGCCACCGACAGTGAAATGGAATGCAAGAGACAAGAGATCTTTGAGCCAGCTTTGTGGTCGTGCCTCGTGAAAGTGAAAGTGAAACGGTAAACCAGTTGGCGCGGCGGCGGCGTGGTGGAAGAATGAGTTCAGGGACCGCTCCTGTAAGAGCGCCGAAAACAGACTACCTGCGGACTTCGAAATTAAATGGTCGGAGTTATTTGCGTTGTACTTTTTAATTCGTAATCATTGAAAATCAACAAGCGTTCAACAGAACGTTTGTGCGTAAGTGCTTAAGTTATAAAAAATAATTATTTTTCTTTTAATAATGAACTTGGCCTAGCTTAATTTAATTCCATTTAATTTATTTTATGTTTTAAGCAATATTACGTGCATCAGTGATCAATAATGTTGAATCATTGCTTCCAAATATCTAAACAGTTTGTATTTTTCCATTCCACTTGCCGTAACTGTGAATACCAATGAAAATACTGGGACCTTTAACCATGGACGAATATTTACAAAGTCAACAAAATCTGATAACTTTCTTAGAATTGGTAGAATCCAACGCACTTAAATGTTAAATAGCATCATATCACTAAATGTAATATTTTGTAAATAGTGTCCCTTTCAAAGACAATAATACGAAAATATTGTACACATACGAGATTATTACACAAACACACATAGTACATATAAAATATATATCAGAGAGAGAGAAAAAGAGAGATGTGACTCAGTATATAAAAATACTCCTATAAAATATAACTAAAACATTTTTTATTTATGTGAAATTCGTAAACCAATTCATCACGAAACGTAAGTGTTCAAATTCGAAACCCAACCTGTGTGAATAGTCATTGCGGTTTGAACTAATATTCTAATAGTAATATTAACCATCTAATCTCTAATAGTAACCATCACAAATAAGAAAAGAAGTATGTGCTGTTGTAGCACCACTAATTTACTCTCTCGTCTAGCTTCGTAAGAAGAGAAAGTATTGTAATCATGCGTCGGAAAACGGTGCTTTTCGACAGAAAAACTCTTATTGGGGACCCTGGAAACGAAAAAGTGGACAAATCTTGTTCGAATATTAGGAAATCACTTTCTCTAAGAGGTGTATAGTCAGAATCCATGTTTTGTGGGTACTTTTTACCAAGAAATTGATTGTCGGCAAAACATGTACCGAGCCATCCGTCCGTCCGTTTGTCTTCCTGGGGTCAACACAAGCGATTAAACACATCAAACGATTTTTTTCAAATTTTATATTCCCCAACGCATTTAAACGTACTCAAGGCCCTGAGAGTTTGAAACGAATATTTTAATTTTTTGAGAGTATTTTACATGAATCCTCAACATTATTTCAATTTTTTTTTCAAAAATGGCTCTAATTTTTTTTGTTAAACTTCATCCTCGGATACCGAAAATAATGCACGCAATATTGCGCGAAAAGTACTAAAATTTTCAAAAAAATTTACATGACCTTAAAGAAAAACCTCACTTTAAAGAACAAATTTTATTTGAAGGAAAATATCTGTCTGCAATTTTCTAGTTGGAGGAAGACGCCGAATATAATTCAAACTTTTGCAATTTTCCAAAATTCAGAGATAACCGTGAAAATCGGACGTATGCCACCTTAGAGTGTAATTTACTCTATTCTTACAAGAAATTTAAAGAAAAAATTTGGAGCCGTTTTTGAGAAAATTTCGAAATATCTGGGGGGCCTCATGTAAAGGACCCCAAAAAATTAATGAATGTTTTTAAAAATCTCAGAGTTTCGACTCAGGGCAGATGGGGGTTTCTTCAATTTGGAAATGTACGCAAGGTTTAGGCGCTAGTGTTGTTCACATACACCGGACGGACGGACGTTTTGCTTTCAATTGATTATTCGGTATCAAAGACCAACAAAACGGGGATTCTGGCTACACCACGCGTTAGGGAATTTTTTTCTTAATTTAGCTACTGGATTTAACCACTTTTTCATTATCAGGGCCTGGCAATGACTTTTTCTGCCGAAAATTCGATGCTTTTCTCGCGCAGCATTACATAACTTTCCCTAAACTACGTATATTACTCCGTTTATACGTACGTATAGGGGAAAGGAAACACAGCTCGAAAATGTTTCTTTAATTTTTTAAAGCATAGAGGTACGGTGAAAAGAATGGCACGGGTTTATTTATTAATTTGTCAAAAAAACAGTAAAAACTGTATATGACGTATGGGGAAAGAGATTATCTGCGCACATCTTCTTGAGGGCCAGAATTTAAAAAAAATGAAAATAGAAAACGAAAAAATGAATTTAGAAAATAATTACTTTAGAAAAATAAAGATATTTGAAAAATGTTTTTTCCCGAGTTATAGAAAATCAATTTCAACTGTAAATGAACTACAAGCAAAAGGAGTGCTCAACAAAACGTGCGCAAAGTGAAGCTACATTTACGTCCAGAAGCAAAACAAGGGGCCATCTCAGCATTTGCTCAATGGATCAGGGAAACTGGACAAAAATCTGATCGAGATGGAGGTCATTCACTCGGAAGCTGAAGTACATTACTTGTTACAGGCGTATTAAATATTTTTTATAATGTATACAATACAAACGTAAACTAATTCATTATATATCATTGTTTTGTTACAATAAACATTATTTTTCTTTTTGACGACCAGTATAATCTCTAATTGTATAGAAACCGTTTTGCAGCAGAAAAGATTTTACTTTTAACTTAAATTTGTGTACTGTACTAATTTAGTGTTTAATTCTGTTATATGTACATTCCATTTGAGATTTGATTGAATTAAAGACCTAAAAATTTTGTTGCCTCAACATCAGCTAATTGCATATTGTTCATTTTCAATGGAACATGCAATTTCCGATTTGAGATGCAAAAATGCATTGAAACAGTTTTTCTTTCGTTAACAATTAATTTGTTATGATTAAACCAATTTGAAACTTCTGAAATCGTACTATTTACTGCTTCTTTTTTGCAAAGAACATTCGTGTCATCAGCAAACAGAACAGTTCTTCCATTTTAATAGACGAAGGCATATCGTTTATATATAACAGAAAGAGAACAGGCTCTAAGATCGAACGTTGCGCGACCCCATCCTCAATTGGCAAAGAATTGGAAAAATAAGTATGTAATGTTCTTTCGTGCCAGTATGGTATTTCTACTCTTTGAGTCCGATGTTTAAGGTACGAAGTTATCCAATCTAGGGCAATACCACGAATTCCATACGAAGGTAATTTTGAGAGCAAGATGTTATGGTCAATAACGTCAAGAGCTTTCGAAAGATCTAAGAATATTTCAATGGGTACTTCATTTTAGTCTATTGCTGAAGCAACATCTTTGAGAAAAGAAAAAATGGCAGTTTCCGTAGATTTTGATTTTCTAAAACCGTGTTGTGAGTCTGAAAACGCTTTGTTTTTCCTGAGAAAAGTTTCCATTCGTAAGTAGAAAAGCCTCTCTAATATTTTTGAGAAAACTGACAAAAGAGAAATTGGCCGGTAATTTTGAATATCATTTTTGTTCCCTTTTTTAAAAAGTGGTTTAATTTTTGCTGTTTTGAAAAATCTGGAAATATTCCTGTACATAAATAAGCATTGAAAATGTGAGTTAACGGGTGTATAAAGACAGGTGCACAAGTTTTTAATAAACAATCCGGAAATTCATCTAAACCAGGAGAATATTTATTTTTAGTTTACTGACTATTCTGTTCCTCAGAATAGTTGGGAGAAGTTTCGGAAATAAACATCGTATCGGAAATTTTATGGGAAGTGTAAGATGTTGAATTTTGTGGTTTTAGTCCCTTCGTGAGATCAGTCGCAATTATAGAAAAGTGTTTGTTGAAGAGATTGGCAACTTTTTCCGGATAACTCGTTTCTCTTTCATTATCCTTTAAAATAACATTCTCTACAAGGTATCGAGATGATGTGGTTGCATTTTTTACGATATCCCACATTGCTTTAGTTTTGTTACTAGCGCTCAAAATGTCCTGACTATTTTTCATTATTTTTGCCTGAACTATTACTTTTCTTAAAATTCTTTTGTATTCTTGGAAGTATATATAGAAACCAGGTGATATGTTATAATTTTTAGAAATAAAGTAAAGCGTACGTTTGGTTTTATACGATGTTCTAATTCCTTGTGTGATCCAAGTATTACATTTGCTTGAAATGTTTAATTTTCTCTTTCTAAGAGGAAATCACGAATTAAAATGAATTGAAAGCTTGGAGAAAAGTAAATTATATTTTTCATTTGTGTCAACAGCGTTATAAACTGCGTCCCATGATTCCTTCGTCAAGTAGTCCGCAAATAATTTTATATTAACTTTAGTGAATGCTCTGCACATGCGTGAATTATTTATTGTATCAGTGTTTATGTTCTTAGTAATTGTAAGAATTTGTGCATCGTGGTCACTGTAACCTAGATTATTCGTTATTATTTCATATGTAGTTGTGGGTTCATGGTAATGGTTTCAGATTCACTGAACTCGCTTAATTTTCGAAAATTGCAAAAATTACAAATAATGCGAGATATTATGTTCTCTTGTAATACCATTAGTTCAACAAGTAGTTTTAATCTGCAACACCCAGACATCATTCCTTTTTTCACAATTAATTGCCTTTATTCAGACTTCAATAAAACGTGGGCTCGTCCGGGATTTGAAGGGGAATCCGGGACCTCTCGCACCCTAAGCGAGAATCATACTCCTATACACCAAAGGGCCGCTGTTGGGAAAACGTGTTGAAAACAAACATATGTAATGAATGTAAGGTGTACAGAGACCGGAGAATATTCTTGACATGTAAATGAACAGTATCTAAAGTGCAGAGAGAGTAAGAAATAAGAGTATCTAAAGAGATAATTCAATTAGTACATTTTTGAAACGCACAACATTTTTATATATTCAAAAAATATGTTTTGAATCAACAATTTGCAAATAAATCTAATCACTAGAAATAAAATAAACAATTTAAAAATGGAGTACTAATGAACAATGAATCAAATAACTTTTTAAAATATTGTTTATTGTATAATTATTTTCTCCATTCCGCATTCATTTACCGTAAAGCATTTTTACAACTGAATATTAGTCTGGAATGCCTAAGCACCTCTTAATTGCTTAAATGCAGTTGTTAATAATGAAGACTAGTAAATAGCCCGAATGCTGTGTTACTTCCGGTGAGTAAGCAGCGATTATACCCGTTCATACGTGTAGTTGAAAACAAATGATTCAGATAATCGTGTAACTGGGATCAATAATGTCGCAAATGGACTTGAACGATGATTTCAACGCATTGAACCTAAAATGGCAATTGAGAAACTTTAACAATGTCAGCAGCTCTGATATCGACACAGAGTTAAAATTCTTCTTGAACTGCAATGACGTGAAAATCCAATTACATGTTCCTGCGCTAATTTATACCACTTTTGTTGTCAATCGTATTTTTAACGTTGAAAACTATGAAACAACTTTTTATTCAAAACTGATGCATGTGCTCATCGTAGTCAGCAGTGGCGTGTTTGTGTGGCAGAAAGAACGTAGGACGCAATACAGGTCTCACTCCTCAAAAAGTAACGAACATACTGATTTGCAATAGTTTCATGATTTGTTGAAATATATATCACACTACATCATTTATGCGCTGTGGTTTTTACTGTCGTGTGCACTATCCTTTTCTATCAGAATTCAAACTGGTAACACTTTGAGGATTCTTTGGGAAACATATACTCTCTAGTTTCCCAAATAATTTATAAAATCGTAATTATTGTTTTATCAATTCGAAGTTTTTAATTTAATTCCAAACATATCTTTATTTCACTTTTCAAATGTATAAACTGTTGTACATAAAATCAAGGTATTAGAAACCTAGAGTATATTATAGCAGCTAGTGGTGCTTCAGAATGGCACAGACTTTTTCCTATCAAGAGTTAGTTCTCTAATATTTCTAGTCTATGCTAGCTTTTCGGTTTGTCTTCACCCTTTTCTCAGCTGCCTTCTATTGCCATTTTTTTTACATTTTTTCATCAATTTTTCTGTCTCATAGTGATAGAACTAATTATGACATTGATAATACAGACAAGTAAAAAAGAAAATATATGCATTCATCTATATCATTAATTTAATTCAATGCAACTTCTCGATAATAAAATGTTACCTTAATTCTTCATTCCGAAAAAGCGTATTGAACATGCAAAAATATATCACTATAGTAGCATTCTGACTCAGGTACATTGGTCTAGGAAGCCGTTGTTTTATCCGCAGGAAAGCATTAAACAAAGTAGTGGTGCTACAGAATGGCACACACTTTCCCGTATTAGTTTTCTATTTCCTTGGGTCTTCGCTAGCTATTTGGAATTGCCACACACTCTTTCTACCATCTATCACCGCCAAAAGTACATTTTTTGTTATTTTCTTAATTTTTCGGTTTCCTATTGGTAGAACGAAAATATTAATTTCAGAGTATTAAAGAACACAAAAACCTAGCCGTAAATGGCAATTTTCTTTTAAAAATTATGTGCTGTTTAAGAGAAAATGGCGTTTTAGCATTACTAAAAATGTGAAATTTGAAGCTCATTTTCACAGAAAATTTTTGAGTTTTCACGATACTTCATTTGAAGTTATTTGAAGCACTTACCCTCACAAATATAATAATGTTTACAAATTGCGGATAATGTGCATATTAAAGATGTGAGAGATCTTTCAAACAATTTACATTTATATAATTTTTGAAAAAAACAGAAAAATAACTCAAAATAAACTTTACGTCATATTAAAGAGTGTAATTATCACTATCCATTACAAAAGTTTCAAGAAAAAAATTGCAGCCATATATGAGAAAATGGCGTTTGAGCATTTCTGAAAATGCCAAAATTTGAGCTACTTTTCACAGCAGACGGTTGTGTTTTCGAGAACCTTTACTTGACATTATTTAAAGCATATATGCTTGTAAATATAATAATGTGAAAAAATCGCCAATAATGTAAATATTATCGACGTGAGAAGCGTGTGAAAAAAATTTACATTTTTGTAATTTTTGAAAAAACCAACCGATAGAGTAATATGGCTTTTATGTCATTGATAGAGTACATTTACCACCATTACCACCAAAAGTTTAAAGAAAAAATTTGGAGCCGTTTTTGAGAAAATCTTGTTTTTGTAATTTTTTAAAATTGCACATATTGTAAGTAATATTGCGTGAATAATACTAAAATTTTCAAAAAAATGTAGATGAACTTAAAGAAAGAACTTACTATGAAGAAAAAAATTTATTCGAAGAAAAAATCTCTATCTTCACTTTTGTAGTTCCAGAAAGACGCCGTAAAAATTTTAAACTTTCGCAATTTTCAAAAATTCAGAGTTATCCGTGAAAATCGGACCTATGCCATGTAAATAAGTGTATTTTACTCTATTCATACAAGAAAATTAAAGAAAAAAATTGGAGCCGTTTTCGAGAAAAGTTTGAAAATTCCCGGGGGGCTTCATATAAAGTACCCCCAAATTTTGAAGAATTTTTTTCGAAATCTCAAAGCTTTGACTAGAATCAGATCGACCGGGGAATATCCATTTGGAAGAAATCGTACATATGGTTTAGGCGCTAGCAGTGTTCACAGACGGACGGACAGACGGACGTTTTCCTTTCAATTGGTTTTTCGGTAACAAGGTACCACAAAAAAGGGTTTCTGGCTACACCACGTGTTAGGGGATTTTTTTTTCTTAATTTAGCAACTGGTTTTATCCACTTATTCGTTTTCACGGCCCGGCAATGAATTTTTTTTCCGCCGAAAATTGGCCATTTTTTCGCGCAGTATTACATAACTTTCCCTATACTACGTATATTACTCTGTGTATACGTACGTATACGGGAAAGTAAAAAAATTGTAGTGGAGTGTTCACTACACATATACAGTAACATATGATACATCACATAGTTTACACATTTCCGTGGGTTCTGACTTATAACTTTCCTTACCTGTTGTATATGTACGAATGATACTGTACAGAATCACGATCACTGGAATTTCTCTGGAAGATAAAACTTACTGTCGAAATTGATGGCAACTGTAACGAATTATCAGCCTTTTCTCTTCTAGAAAACAATAACAATTAACATTTATTGTCGCTACATTTACTGTACGCGAGATCTCATGACTTGATCATTGAAATTTTCTTTGAATATAGATTGTACCGTACGGTTTTTGATATAAAAAGTTCGTAAGCTTACAATGTTTCTCGCATGGGTCTTCTCGGCTGAAAATCTTCTCGGATGGTTTCCCGTTCGGTCCAAGGGACGTCTCCAATGGCCCGTCTAAATTTTGAAGGCCCATGATATCTCTATTCGATTAATATCTTAAACCTTTCGACATAATGCATCGCGATGCGACTGGCCCTAATTTCGGTTCCATGTGGAACCGTATGAGCGACTGCTATTATCATCCACTGATGTTATTAATATTCCTTAACCCAGCTACGAAGCTACTGTAGCTAAACCCTTCCGTAACACGAATTCTGTTTAATCAAACCCCTAAAGTGAACTCACCCCAAAACACAAAATTCCCCATTAAGATTTTGAATAATAATATTTTTGCACTTGAATAATACTACGTTGCTTTAAAAGCATGTCAAAAAGTCGTCTCAAAGTCCTTTTTCCTAATAACTTAAATCCGGATAAAATATAATTTCCACGTACCGTCGTCCGATGTGATCTACCTGCTGGCTATCATAAGGCTTCTATCTCCCCAAGCATGCATTCCCAAAGCCTCCTTCACGCTTCATTCCGTGTGATTACGATTAGGCCTTGGAGAGACATTGTAATAGATAATAGTTGATAACAATAGATAATAATAATATAATTGATGTAGAGCAAAGAATCCCTGCGTTTGTTTACGCGTTGCTTTGACATCTTCTCTTTGGTTCTTAATGTCCAAATACGTCTGTTTCCTCTCGTAATTTTCATGAGAAAAATGTCGCGGGGTCTTTTGGTATATCACAGTATAGTTTCTTGATATAACTTTCACATTTTTAATTTTTTTTTCGTGGAAAGGGAGTGTAACGTATTGGCAAGCGAACTTCGTGGTAGCTATTTGAGAATGGGCGGAAAGGGATTACCAGCAGGAAATCGCCTCGCCAGAGCAGGAAGGGAAATGTTCCCTAGACAAAGCACCCAAAGGTTGAACAAAGGACCGTGGGCAGAGGCGTAGCGGGGGAGGTGGCGTGACGTAGGTCACGTGCGCCACAAGTATATAAGGGAGTAGACGAAGCGAGTGGGAGAGTTCTAGAGAAGGATTGAGGACATCGTGCTGATGCTCAAATTTGCGCCAGAGCGGTGCAGCGGCGAGCAGGGTTCGCGAGGCAAGTCACGTGTTGACGCGCCTGTGGGGACTTTGTGTCCCAGATGTGACTGAGGTCACGTAGGAGTGATGCTGTGTGCGAGCTCTGAGTGAGGTGTGGCTGAGATCCACCACTCACACATCAATCGGTTAAGATCGCACCTGCGATCAAGGCACATCACGGATTGATGCGCCTTAAGGACTTTGTGTCCGAGTGTGACATCCGGTCACGGAAGCTTGGCTTTGTGCGCGCTTCGAATGTAGGAGTGGCGAGTGCCATTAGTTAAACAGATTCTCAATAGGATTTGGGACCGCTCCCGCGATCCGGGGATAGTAGAAGGTCTATCAGAGCTATTGTATAAAATGTAACCATTTAAATGTACATATTTGTTTTGTAAATATAATTGTATATATGCAAACTCGTGTCTGTGTTCGCTGCGAGTACCCATGACGTCACAGGAGTCTACGTTTCAGCATTGCCCACGGCCCACAATTGCCTAGAGACGCCAACACTACCTTTCCCTCTCTGCACCTCCAGCTCGTGCCGCCTTCGCGTTCTCCTCCTCCACCCCTCCCTGGCCAAACAGGAGAGCTTTGATGTGCGGCTGAGCGAGAGGCAGCGAGGACCGCCTGTCCTCGGCGGGCGCGCCGTGATCCTCACTGCCGCCGCCCGTGCGTCTGACGCACACGCCCTCGCCCGCGGGACGCCCGAAATTACCTCGGGCCCTCCGCCCACCGAGAGAGGAACCGCTCCTTCTTTCCAGAGCGCCCTGGGATGGGCTTCGAGGCTATCGAATCGGAATGCCAAACCCCCGGCGGTGGAGATCAATGGGAGAAGAGCATGTTTCTTCCGATGTCCAGGTGCTGGGATTGAAAGCAGAAATTACGTGCGGAGATCTAAGGAAATGCTGTGTTACGTCAACTCTCTTTTTCTAAACACCTTCACAACGCGGAACAGTGGCCTACAAAACGTATGAGACATCCGTTACTACTCTCTACGGTTTCGCCAAGATTAGAGGCGTTCGTGGAAATTTTACAAATTTCAAATGAAGTTACGTCAGAAGATTTTCTTCGACCGCACGACTCCAAAAGAGTCTCGTATTACTTTTGCTGCTTCAAATAAAATACAACACAAATAAAAAGATTTCATTTAATTTCCAACCTGATAACGAATGTATTCCCAAAAGTTTTCCAAGAAACGTTTATTTGGACTGCACAACACAACGATTTATCTAAACGAAACCTTCCCATTTTGACGGTTACCCCTGAATTTTCGGAAATTGTAAAATTTGGAATTTTTTCTCCGCTATCCTACTGTTACAATATTGAAGAGGGATATTTTTTCTTCAAATGAAATTTGTTCTTCACAATCAGTTCTTTAATAAATGTCATGTAAATTGTTTTGAACATATTAGTAGTTTTCACGCAATTTTGAGTGGAATAGTAATAGATAGGAGCAATGTTTTTCTTTAAACTTTCTGTACGGACGTCCACACTCACAATGGCAATCAATCAATAAATCGATCATCCCTTAAACCCATTTATCTCACATACCTAAAAAATGAATTTTCATATTATTTGCAAATTCCAGTATTTATAGTGTGAATTCGTACTTGTTTTAGTCAGTCTGTGACCACTTATTTTTTGAGTTTCCCAGTTCTATAAATCACTGACGCGTTAATTAAAACAATTCTTGAATATTGGCGACAATTAATTGCTTAATTACATTACTGCCAACATTGCATCGCAATTTTGGAACTTGCTAAAGTGCAAATCAGACAGAATGCAATAAAGTAATGCAACGATGCAGTAATGTAATAAATAATAAACAGTCGCCAATATAAGCACGAACGTTGTGTTAATTAATTCTACAATGGGGGTAATCCAAATCTGGTACGTCATTAAGCAAACTGCTATTACTAAACAGTTAAAAAAAATACGGGCTCGTCCGGGATTTGAACCCGGGACCTCTCGCACCCTAAGCGAGAATCATACCCCTAGACCAACGAGCCACGCAATAATCGCATGTTCCTGCAGATTAAGTGGCACAGTGGTTTCTTTTCATGCTGCTGCAGTTTTTAATCACAGATTGCAGTTTCAAGTAAAGAACCGTGGAGAAAACATGAAAATATGGACATTGTGAATTAGGATTGTAATATTATTTTGTCTTTTTAAACATTCATAAAACATCTTTCTCTAATTTTGTTCTAATGCAGCATACGTACTACATCCTATTATTTCAATTACAACAACCATAGCCCGCGCAACAACAATATTTTTTCTCTTTTTCATCACGATAAATATCATTCGATTCTGATTTCGAGTATATGACGATTTGACTCGAATTCCTATCCTCTTTTGTGAAATTCATTACGTTACATTCAGACATGTATTTTCTCACATTACCCTCCTTAGGCAACAATGAAATTTGTTATTCCCATCTCCCTCTAGTTCGATGGTCATTTTCTTTCCCTGAAGCTTTGCTCAGAGCATGACCCAAAGAATTATACAGAGAAATAAATACGTGGTGCATTACGATGCGTATTTTCACTATTTCATGTATAATCTGTAAGAGAAGGTTTATACATTTCTAATGAAACTATCACTCTCATAGTACTCCTTGATCCTCCCATTTCCATTCCCCTTTCTTTATGGATGTCATCTCTTCAAATCTTCATCCCAGATTTGAAATGTAAGAGGATTTATGCAATAGTATTATACTATTTTTGAATACCAGTACACCCGTCAGAACATTTTGCAGTTTGTAAATCATCGTTTTAAATGTGAAGATGTCGTCGTGTTGAATCTCAACATTGAATGGCCAAACCCTGAACCATGTGCAAAACTTACTGGTCATACAAGCCTTAGATTCTGCATGAGCAACAATTCTAGTACTGCTAAAAGTTCATTAACAGAGAAAGTGAGTTTGGTCCATACGATGAAATTATACGTTATTAATTTTAGGTAGTCAGGTAATTAGGTAGTCAGGTAATCAGGTAGTTAGGTAGTCAGTAATTTTAGGTAGTCAATTTTAGGTAGTCAGTTCGACGTTTTGAATGAGTTCAACTACATTTTTACATTTCTCGTCCCACTAGCTTTAAATAAGTTATCCAAATTACTCCTGCATCTTTTGATATTATACTAGAAGAAAAAAACTTATGAAATATATGCAACTGTACGAGCAATCATATTTAGAAAAATAAGATGTTTATGAAGGAGTAAGAATGCCATATCCAAATATCTTCTGAAATCGACAGGGTGTCAGAGTGTTCTGAAGTTCAGATTTGAACTGTGTAGATCGTGAAGATAATGACATTTAATTTTTAAAAAAATGTTAAATTGGCTGTAGCCACATAACATTTTTTAAAACTTTCCGGCGATGTTATCATTCAATTAAAAACAACTGATTTATAACACGTTTATCTACAACGACACCCAACACTTTGATTACGCTCTCATGAAAATACCGTAATTATTTTATTAAATTACTCTCTTTCTTTCTTAAGTAAAAGAAAAGCTTTATTTCAATAAATTAGCTTCTTTACGTTGTAAACAAATATTAAGTATCTGAGTGTTCTAGATAACTATACTTTATATAATATAATACTCTATTACGTAATTTGTTAGCTATATATCTTTGGGAGATGAAACCAGCTAAAAAATCATTTCATGGCGGATATTATGTGAAGAACTGAAACTGATCTTGAAATTTTCAAATGAGCTCCCAACAATCTCCGTGGCCTTTTGGCTTTAGAACCTATACCACGAGTTAGGCCCTTGGTTGTTTGTATATGATTATTTTGTAGACTGGATCAGTTTCTATAAACTAGGATTACTTAAGAATTTCTATTATTGCAATAGGCCCAACATTACTATTTAGGTCAGTGTCTTCGGCGCGCCATGGCGGTGCAACGTGACGTCATCCAGGGGAAGGTTGGGCAACCCGGAGAGCATATTGTCTGAAAACAGCGGGTAGTATGTCAAGTCTTGGTTTTCAGAATTGAGTAAAAAATGAGAAAACCATCTAGAGCATGTTTACAAAACGTACATCAACGACATTATAAATGTCGATGCAGAGATTGTTGATTAAAAAAAGATACAATTTGCCATTAATAAAGAAAACACAAAGCATTTCTTCTGGCCCTTGAGAATTTTAGTTTTACCATTTTATAGCTTGGCCGTCTCAGTGTCAGCCAAAAGTGAAGGGAAAAAGATCGCGTAAAACAACTCCAGCGGCATCTGGTAGTCGTTCAGTCAGGTTAAGCTAAAGAGAAAGTTATCTTTCGTTCAGTGTTTTGGTGCTCGCAGCCTACTGTAA
This sequence comes from Acheta domesticus, assembly GCA_031308135.1. Lineage (NCBI taxonomy): Eukaryota > Metazoa > Arthropoda > Insecta > Orthoptera > Gryllidae > Acheta > Acheta domesticus. The sequence goes on along the minus strand of JAHLJT010000631.1, from coordinate 15,471,651 downwards.
CACAGCGGCTCGTTGGTCTAGGGGTATGATTCTCGCTTAGGGTGCGAGAGGTCCCGGGTTCAAATCCCGGACGAGCCCATGTTTTGTCTACAGAAGTTTAAGGTTTGTTTCAACAGGGTACTATGCCATACCACACAATGTCATCATGCGGAATATTAAGAAAGAGACATTTTTAATTGGTGCTTCTATTTTCTGTTCTATTCATGATGTAAGTATTAGAAAATAAATTATATTTCCTCCAATAAGCTTAGAACGAATGAAACTGTTGTATTTGAATGCTATGACATACTTGTCCTTTTCCCGCAATATCGGTTTTTTCATGAGAAAAATATTTTATGAATATAGCAGAATACAACAGCTTTTTGATTTGTGCGTCATTGCAAACGGTAAAGTAGAACCCCCATTTTATTAATAACAAAACATCATCAGTGATTGTCACTCATATTACGGTAGTGAAGAAATAATGATATCGCGTCCACGTTTTGTCTACCTGATAACAATTCGTTTCCTCCATTACATGGATATCACTACGACATCAGTTAAGTATCATTCATGAACTCCTATGATAAGAGAAAGCGTGAAAAGATCAGTCTTTTTTGTCGCATAGTGAACGTCGCTGTTGCGACATACAAAAATATACATATTTGGCATGCAAATACTATTGTAGTAGTCAACATACAAATTAAAATCGCAAAGTGAAGCGTTGCACTCAGACGTTTCCCGCGGTCAAGATTTCTTGTGTCTTGACTCTCCGAGAAGATACAGCCCGGTTGCATCACAGCCCCGATTGCATAATGCCGTCGCGCTTCTGCCGGAGGGTCGCTCGATTGCATCCCGCTTTTTGCTCTTGAGAGAGTGAAAAGGCCGCACTCACCGAGGGTGGGTTGATCATCAACTTTCACTTCGATTTTGTGGTAATAGGGAAGGTCGCAAGTAGACGATAATTACATCTTCTTCCAGAATTCGCTCTTAGTGACTTTCATGTGTTTGGAGCAACCAAAGAAGCAATGAGAAGCAACCATTTCATAAGTGACGAAGAGATGAAAACAGCGGTGCACGACTGACTACAGACACAACCGAAGTATTTCTTTCTGCGTGGTAGCTATGTAAAGCTATGCTGCTTTCAAAACATTGGAGCACTTTTATTTAATGTCTAGGAGAATATGTCGACAAATGACGTGCATAAGATGTTCCTCATTATTCCAATACAAAACTTATTGAACTTTTAATGTTTTCATTAGAATGGCCTTAATAAAAAGATGAAGGAAGCGCTCGAAAGCAAAGCAAGGTGAATGAAGGCGAATTAGGGTTTATTGTAAAAGAAGGGAGCCCAAAGGATGAAGTGAGCGTAGCACATTAAATCAATATAATCGCGCGGTCGCTGTTGGCATTCTTTTATTTCTGATGAGAAGTAAAGGATTATGGATTAAAAATACGTAAAGAAGCTTATAAGGGATGAAAGGAAATATTGAAAACACAAATATTAATCGAAATATGAACGTATTAATCACAGAGTTTCTATTCTATTTACATTCAATATCACTTATTTTGTTGGAGAAAAACGAATATTTGTAGTAATGCTATTAGGCATTAACGTATTCTTAATGGTTTATTAGGAATCCTAATTTTCATATTATTTGCAAATTCCAGTATTTATAGTGTGAATTCGTACTTGTTTTAGTCAGTCTGTGACCACTTATTTTTTGTCGTCTGAGAGCAACGCTTCACTTTGCGCTTTTAATTTGTATGTTGACTACTACAATAGTATTTGCATGCCAAATATGTATATTTTTGTATGTCGCAACAGCGACGTTCACTATGCGACAAAAAAGACTGATCTTTTCACGCTTTCTCTTATCATAGGAGTTCATGAATGATACTTAACTGATGTCGTAGTGATATCCATGTAATGGAGGAAACGAATTGTTATCAGGTAGACAAAACGTGGACGCGATATCATTATTTCTTCACTACCGTAATATGAGTGACAATCACTGATGATGTTTTGTTATTAATAAAATGGGGGTTCTACTTTACCGTTTGCAATGACGCACAAATCAAAAAGCTGTTGTATTCTGCTATATTCATAAAATATTTTTCTCATGAAAAAACCGATATTGCGGGAAAAGGACAAGTATGTCATAGCATTCAAATACAACAGTTTCATTCGTTCTAAGCTTATTGGAGGAAATATAATTTATTTTCTAATACTTACATCATGAATAGAACAGAAAATAGAAGCACCAATTAAAAATGTCTCTTTCTTAATATTCCGCATGATGACATTGTGTGGTATGGCATAGTACCCTGTTGAAACAAACCTTAAACTTCTGTAGACAAAACATGGGCTCGTCCGGGATTTGAACCCGGGACCTCTCGCACCCTAAGCGAGAATCATACCCCTAGACCAACGAGCCGCTGTGTTACAGTAGGCTGCGAGCACCAAAACACTGAACGAAAGATAACTTTCTCTTTAGCTTAACCTGACTGAACGACAACCAGATGCCGCTGGAGTTGTTTTACGCGATCTTTTTCCCTTCACTTTTGGCTGACACTGAGACGGCCAAGCTATAAAATGGTAAAACTAAAATTCTCAAGGGCCAGAAGAAATGCTTTGTGTTTTCTTTATTAATGGCAAATTGTATCTTTTTTTAATCAACAATCTCTGCATCGACATTTATAATGTCGTTGATGTACGTTTTGTAAACATGCTCTAGATGGTTTTCTCATTTTTTACTCAATTCTGAAAACCAAGACTTGACATACTACCCGCTGTTTTCAGACAATATGCTCTCCGGGTTGCCCAACCTTCCCCTGGATGCCGTCACTTTGCACCGCCATGGCGCGCCGAAGATACTGACCTAAATAGTAATGTTGGGCCTATTGCAATAATAGAAATTCTTAAGTAATCCTAGTTTATAGAAACTGATCCAGTCTATAAAATAATCATATATAAACAACCAAGGGCCTAACTCTTGGTATAGGTTCTAAAGCCAAAAGGCCACGGAGATTGTTGGGAGCTCATTTGAAAATTTCAAGATCAGTTTCAGTTCTTCACATAATATCCGCCATGAAATGATTTTTTAGCTGGTTTCATCTCCCAAAGATATATAGCTAACAAATTACGTAATAGAGTATTATATTATATAAAGTATAGTTATCTAGAACACTCAGATACTTAATATTTGTTTACAACGTAAAGAAGCTAATTTATTGAAATAAAGCTTTTCTTTTACTTAAGAAAGAAAGAGAGTAATTTAATAAAATAATTACGGTATTTTCATGAGAGCGTAATTAAACTGTTGGGTGTCGTTGTAGATAAACGTGTTATAAATAAGTTGTTTTTAATTGAATGATAACATCGCCGGAAAGTTTTAAAAAATGTTATGTGGCTACAGCCAATTTAACATTTTTTTAAAAATTAAATGTCATTATCTTCACGATCTACACAGTTCAAATCTGAACTTCAGAACACTCTGACACCCTGTCGATTTCAGAAGATATTTGGATATGGCATTCTTACTCCTTCATAAACATCTTATTTTTCTAAATATGATTGCTCGTACAGTTACATATATTTCATAAGTTTTTTTCTTCTAGTATAATATCAAAAGATGCAGGAGTAATTTGGATAACTTATTTAAAGCTAGTGAGACGAGAAATGTAAAAATGTAGTTGAACTCATTCAAAACGTCGAACTGACTGTACACGAAAAAAATGGGATATGTTAGGGTTCTGAAATTATTTGAAAACGTATTCACATTCGACTGATACGACAATATCTCATTAATTGCCATCTATACCCAAGAGCAATTTTGTTTGTTTTCTTTTTGCCTATCTAGTCTTGTTACTTGCACAGAACGTTTTGTCAAGAGAATATTCGACAGGACATGAGTGAATTATATGATTGGCGCGGAGTTGGCGTCGCTAGCTGCGTTGCCTGCTGGTAATGTCCGGTGACCCTCTGAGCCATAGGATTCCCTCTCTCTACACGGAAGATAACAGCGGCTCGTTGGTCTAGGGGTATGATTCTCGCTTTGGGTGCGAGAGGTCCCGGGTTCAAATCCCGGACGAGCCCGAGTTTTTAATTACTCATTCCATGAATGAAAGATGTACTTGTTAGTAATATTGTTTCTATAAGAATATTCATGTTCCTAGTAGTTGCACAACTTGGCGTTACGTGAAATAAAAGCTTGACTGTCGTACTAGTCTTGCGTAATAGTCCAATCAACTAGTACTCGAGAGGAGCCGATTCTGGGAAAAAAATCCAGAAGATTCACTGGATCTTTGTTTTCTGAGGTGCTGAATTGGAATTTAAGGTTTGTCACCTCGAGAAATGTCGGCTTCACAGAGGAAATTCCAAAAACAAAAACCTAATAATTTCGCCTTTTATTCTTGTTTTTCTATAGATCTCGTAAACTGCATTCTTTAGTGAAATAACGTTTATATACAAAATTAAAGCAGACAAACTGTGTTACCAAATGCATATTTAAACTTTGGTTTCTTCTTTCTTGATTTGATTTTTTTTATCAAAAGACTTGCACACTAGAGCGCGCTGACCCCGGCGATATTTCGGCCCTCTTACTAAAACGGAAGAAAAGCTCTCCCTGGACCTGTTTTATCGCGGCGGTGTTCTCGCTTTGTTACAGCAAGTTCTAAAACGACAATTGTGGATAATTTAATTGCATTGTTATGATTGACACTGTGTTACTCGCGGAACCGGTAGAAATGCGTTTACTCGCGCAGGATATTTGTATGTCCCAAAGTTATGTAACTACAATACGGCAGAATATAGAACGCTGAGTATGAAACAATATCTCCATAAATTACTTACACCAACAGCACATTCTGTAATGTTCCAAATTACAGCGTAAAAAAACAGTAAAACATGGGAAAGTAAGAAAAAAATACAGAAACTTAAGTTCATTACTATTTCGTAAAGTAAAATTCATGATAAAAATAAATAGAATTTTTCTATAAAATGATATGCCGGTGAGGATTCGCCGATCATTGCCAACTTCACCAATATTCGGTCTGGTTTCCGAAATAGCATGATTTGCTATTGTCATCTCCATTGTGAATTAGAAACAGTTATTAGTCACTGTTGAGGTGCACACGAGATAGCCACGTCAAAAAACAGACTTTATTTCAAACTTTATAGAAAATACTCAAACTGTAAAAATATTATAAACATTATGCAGGATAATTACACAAGTCAGAGGTTCCTAAAAGAATTCATCTTCGTAATTTTCAAGTGTAATTGTTAAATTTGAAAAATCTGCATTATTTATATATAATATTGCATGGAAAAGGAATTCTGCTTGAATGCAACACCTACTGAAAAAATAATGCAATTAGAAAAATGTTGATGCTACAAAAAAAGATTCTTGGGCTAGATTGCCAGATATTCACGGTGTTTGCTTAGAAAATGTAAAACTGCTTTGGACAAAAGCTTTTCCTTATCCGAATCATAATTGTTTACTACGAAGCGATACACCTTATTCCTAAGGAAAATATCACCTGCAGTGGTAATTATTCTGTTAGTATTGCTTACCATCACAATTTATAGACCAGGCGAACCTCGACTGCTTCTGTGAAAGCTTCGATAGCAATAGATACAATTTCCAAGATTCTATATACACAGAAATTTCCATGGGCTGCATAGTAGAGGAGAAATAAACTTTGAATCAATCTTATTTTACTTATCAATACAATATAATAAGTTCATCAAACTCTATAAGTTACATAATTATTTTTAATGATATTACTTTGAGATAAAAATATTAATATACTTGCATTAAACGTATTGATACAATTTAGTATGTTCTTTGTTAATATTTTTTAGCGACGTCAGCGAGCTAGGCTTATTGATTTACGGGCATGATTCTCGCTACGAAGGGTCGCGGCTGCAAAGCTAGGGCGAGCCCATTGTTTTAAAAAGTTCTTTAGGTGTTGCCCTCTATAATAGATAATTTGATGGATATAAATTTCAGTAGATAAAATACGTATAAATTACTTCGTAATGATGTATTGGTGTTTTTGTTTTTCAATGAGAAACGTAGATGCAAAGCACAACTGAAATTCTCAATTTCCTCTTCTGCAAATAAACAGACGCAGAAACATACCTAGCTCTTTTATCTCAAGGTATCTACGAGTGCTTTGAAAATATTAAAAATACACAATTGTTCTCGAATTTTTAAAGGTCATAAGTAATTTTGAGGTTAATTTTGCATGGATATGATTGGATTCGGCGAGCAGAAAGGCGAATCCGTCGACCAATTCGTCTGAATCTTGAATTGCAGCATTATTTACTTCAAATATCGATAGTCTGAGTATTATACTTAGTTTAGTTCCTTCAGATTCGAGTTCTCGAGATTTTAATAAAAATTCTTTTGTATCACATATGCATCTATTTATTTCACAATATGAAAATTTTGCAAGTAGTATTGCGGTTGAAATGGCATGTCTTAAATATCAAGTGTAAATATCGAGTCCAGTGTGGGGTGGCGGAGCACCCAGTAACCTTCAAAAGTTAGTTGCGTTCCGAAATAAGATCCTAAGAAAGACCCTCAAGGCACCTTGGTTTATTCCAAATTCCCAAATTCATCGCAAGCTAAATATATTGCCATTAAACGAACACATGAACAAAATTGCTAACCATTTCTTTCAAAATCTTTACTCTTCCCCCTGTTCCACAATATTTAATCTGGGCCGCCTTGCTTCATGGCCCCGAATTAAATCAAGATTCCCCAAGGATAGACTGACGCCACCGTAACTTCTCTTTCTACACCTTTCCTAGCACTGCCTAAATTTCAACGTAACACCTCAAACCTGAACCTTGAAGCCTGAATCAAATCATCGAAAATTAGACCATGTTTTCACGAGTAGAAATGAATACTCATTTGCTATGGATGGCCATATCCAAAACGTTATCATATAATATGTGCTGTCGTTAAACCCCTTGAGAGACAGAAATGTCGAACGAGAAGAAATAAATTAAAAAAAAACAATCTAAATTTAGAGAGATAGCATCGAATGGTAATAACATCAGAAACTAAGAACAGAAATTAAAATCGAAGAGGTCGAGTTTTCTACATTTCGCAGTACCCTTCAAAAGAGACTTCCTTAATGCAGAGTGCCGCGTAAGATCTAGTAATTCCTTCAGTACGAGCACCCCTAAACTGTCCTCTTAGCGACCGGTTGTATCGGCTTTTTAAAACTTTGAAACTTAAAACCAAGGCCAAACGGTGGGATCAGAGATGCACCTATACGTCGGTTTTTCTTTCTTGGCGCACGGGGGGGGTGTCAATAAATTGGAATATCTCACGGTATTTCGTGTCGTTCTCGATTATGCCACTAGAAGTCGCATGATCTATTGAGCATGCTGAGCTATTGAGCAACGCTGGTGAACATGCGATTCCTGGCGACACAACGGAGAACGACGAGAAATACCGTGAAATATTCCATTTTATTGACCCCACCCTACCATGCGCCAAGAAAGAACTAGTGGTCCTACAGAATGGCACAGACTTTCCCGTATTAGTTTTCTATTTCCTTGGGTCTTCGCTAGCTATTCGGAATTGCCACATACTCTTTCTTGCCAGCTACCATCTATCATCGCCAAAAGTACATTTGTTTGGTCATTTTCTCAATTTTTCGGTTTCCTATTGGTAGAACAGAAACATTAATTTTAGAATATTAAAGAACACAAAAACCTAGCCCTAAATGGCAATTTTCTTTTCAAATTATGTGCCGTTTAAGAGAAAATGGCGTTTTAGCACAACTAAAAATTGGAAATTTGAAGCTCATTTTCACAGAAAATTTTTGAGTTTTCAAAATACTTTATTTGAAGTTATTTGAAGCACTTACACTCACTAATATAATAATGTTTACAAATTGCGGATAATGTCCATATTAAAGATGTGAGAGATATTTCAAAAAATTTACATTTATATGATTTTTGAAAAAACAAAAAAACTCAAAATAAACTTTACTCTATACTAAAGAGTGTAATTAGCACTATCCGTTACAAAAGTTTCAAGAAAAATTTGCAGCCATATACGAGAAAATGGCGTTTGAGCATTTCTGAAAATGCCGAAATTTGAGCTACTTTTCACAGAAAACGATAGTGTTTTCGAGAAACTTTACTCGACATTATTTAAAGCATATATATTCGTAAATATAATAATGTGAAAAAATCGCCGATAATGTAATATTAACGACGTGAGAGACAAGTCAAAAAATTTACATTTTGGTAATTTTTGAAAAAACTAACCGATAGACCAAAATGGATTTTATGTCATTGAAAGAGTACATTTACCACTATCCCTACCAAAAGTTTAAAGAAAAAATTTGGAGCAGTTTTTGAGAAAATCGTGTGTTTGTAATTTTTTAAAATTGCACATATTGCACGCAATATTGCACGCAATATTGCACGAAAACTACCAAAAGTTTGAAAAACATTTACATGACCTTTATTAAAGAACTCAATATGCAGAACAAATTTTATTTGAAGAAAAAATCTCTATCTTCAATTTTGTAGTTGGAGAAAGACGCCGAAAAAAATTCAACCTTTACACATTTTCGAAAATTCAGAGCTGTACGTAAAAATCGGACCTATGCCATGTTAAAAAGTGTATTTTGCTCTATTCATACAAGAAATTTAAAGAAAAAATTTGGGGCCGTTTTTGAGAGAATTTTGAAAATCCCCGGGGGGCTTCATATAAAGTACCCCCAAATTTTAAAGAATCTATTTCAAAATCTCAAAGCTTTTACTAGAATTAGATCGATCGGGGAATATCCATTTTGGAAGAAATCGTACGTAGGGTTTAGGCGCTAGCAGTGTTCACGGACGGACGGACGGACGGAGACGGACGGACGGACGTTTTCCTTTCAATTGGGTTTTCGGTATCAAGGACCTAGAAAACAGGGTTTCTGGCTACACCACGTGTTAGAGGATTTTTTTTCTTAATTTAGCAACTGGTTTTATCCACTTATTCGTTTTCACGGCCCGGCAATTAATTTTTTTTCCGCCGAAAATTGGCCATTTTTTCGCGCAGCATTACATAACTTTCCCTATACTACGTATATCACTCCGTGTATACGTACGTATACGGGAAAGTAGAAACCGAAGTATAGAAAGCATTCACGCAATCCCGAGTACCGCGAATCACCTCTCTACACTAATAAAATTACGCGTACGTTTTCCCCCAAACACTCCCTAATCACTCGTTTAGCGGTCGGCGGTTCAAGTCCTGATCCCTAGTCCCTGACAACGGCACGTCGCCCGCACCGGCGTGCCGCCCGCAGCCGCTCGCGGATAAAGGCGGATTTTAATAAACAAATCCAGCGGAGTGGAACCGGCTGAGGCAGCTCAATGCGACCACTGTTGTCACATGCACTGCACAGGCTCTGACGAGATCTTAGGGTTCCTGTTCCGATTGATTGATGGATTGTTAGTGATTTCGGGCGCATCAACTACTTAGGTCATTAGTACCGTAAGTGTAGTGCGTGTTTTTCTCGGGAGGTGGCGGTAAACTTTTCCCCTCTGGATGGCGAGATCTGGCGCCGACATACCGTCGACTAGCGGATTTTTCCCCCAACCACGTATCTTCCACCAGCAGGGCACCGCCCTAGCCGGAACAAGCTCTAGGCTCCCGACCAGTCTCCCGGCATGTGTGGGAGTGTAGTACATGTTAGTGTAAGTGTGTGTGTGTGTGTGTGTGTGTGTGTGTAAGGGGTGAGACAAGGAAGAGGAAGGAAATATCGCGCGCGGTCCGTGGCCCGTTGGGGTACTGTCCCGGCATATATTTTCGACACATAATCGGAGAAATCCCAGAAAACTACCGATCAGAGCAGCCACCATCTAGAATTCTCCTTCGGACAGAGACTGAATTCGACCTAGCTGACACGCTAGTGGGACTGGGAGTCCTTGTTCAATGAGAGACTAGGAAAGGAAAAGCCACGTAAGTCTGCTCTGCTGCTACTTGTTGGTCGGTGACATTCTTGTTCTATTCCATACTGTGAACAATGAAACAATGGTGCGTTCGTCTGTTTTAATGTTAGACAAGGTGTGATTCTGCTACATCGAGATTACATCAGCATAAGTTGACGAAGTGAACATATGTCTCACCGATGTAAGCCGGGGGGGGGCGCAAGGTGATCAACGGCGGACCCCAGCATAGATTTTACTCTCTCGCCTTTCTGCGCACAAAAGAGATTATTGTAATGAATGGTAATGCGGCGGAAATCCGCGATTTTTCGACAGAAAAACCGGGAGAGGTGGCTCTATGTCACTGCAGTGTCTCTGACTGGGAGCTTCTAGGTTCGAGTCCCGACGGTGGCAGGATTTTTGGTATTTGCTAGGACGAATTCAGCTGCTGTCTGAGGAGAATTCTAGCGGCCAGCTTCTCTGATCGGTAGTTTTCCGTGGTTTCTCCGATAATCACTAGGCGAATGCCGGAGCAGTACCCTTACAAACGGGCCACGGACCGTGCGCGATCTTTCCTTCCTCTTCCTTGTCCTATCCTCTCCTCTTACACTAACATGCACTATACTACCACACATGCCGGGAGACCGGTCGGCTGCTTAGAGTATGTCCCGGCTGGGGCGGCAACCCGCTGTTGGGAGATACCTGGTTAGGGGGAAACCCCGCTAGTCGGCAGGTAGGTAGACCTTCCAGCGGGGGAAGATCACCGACACCTCCCGAGGAAAACACGTACACTAAACTTACGGGGCTAAAGAACTTAGCTGTCGACGCGTTCAGGATCATTACAATCGATCAATCAACAGAAAAAAACTTATTGCGGTGTGCACCGGATCTCACTATCCAGCGCCGACATCCCAAACAAAATGACATTTAACAGAAAGAGTTCCTTTATGTTATAGACATTCAGTTTTATTTAATCTGTTATTGTAGTTATTAAATTATATAAATAAATTATTCGTAGTATAAATTAGCCATAAAGTATTCAATTCACTGGATACTGAACTGAAGAGCTTATATAGAAAGCTTCTCAGAAGTTGGATTATCCAAATAGATGAAGAAATTATAAGATCATATTATCAACCAATACAGTGACCAGCATGGCGTGGTTTAGTTTCATTTAATAAAACAAAATATATATCATAAATATTTTCTTTCTTTTCTTTTAATAAATATTTTTTCTTTCTTTTTCTTGTCATAAAAAATTGTTATCTTTCTTTTCCTTTCATAAGAATAAACAAAGATTTTTATATTATCAATCTACTGTGTTTATTCTCTGCAGGTTCGCGTACACGACTTTGTCCTCTGCGAAATAATGTCATATTTTACCTTATTTGTATATGTTCAACATGTAATGTTATTTTACATTATTCATATTTTTACAACCCGTAAATAAATAAATAAAAAATACATTTAATAACTACAATAACAATAAAATTGAATGTCTATAATATAGGAACTCTTTTTATTGAATTAATAACAGAGCCATTGAGAAGGAAGAAGAGAATTAATATTAAAATCAAAATGATATTTCTTCTGCGCGATCTGGTGGGGCATTTCCCGAGCACCAACGCCGAGTTGACGCGTGGCAACGGCACGCCGTGGTGGCCGGCGTGCTGCAACTGAAGACTCTTTGGGATTACTCCTCGTCCACGCAGTTCGTAAGAGAGTTCTCGCGTATGTTCTCTCCTGACATTTTAATGACTGCGCGGTTTGTAATTGAAGGTTGACATTCGTTTACCTCTGCTAGAACTGTTTTCTGCTTAATGATTTCTCGATATTTTTGGAGCACATGATTTTTTAGATAGTTTTTGATAGTTTTTTTTAGCTTACAACATTTTCTGATTAGACAATTATTCGATACGCGACATTTTTTGGTGGGAAGCGTTTTTCGTTTACTCCCTGAAAGAATGAAACGGGAATCAAACAGCCTGATGGAAACTAACTTTTAAATGTCATGGTTTTTAGAGATCCATGTTGTCGTAAATATATTTTTTTACAATTTTTTTCTTTTAATAGCGCGTACAATGACCACGAATGTATTATAGTTACTCTAGAAATATTTTCAAAATTTGTTATAAAAAATTCAAACTCTTACGTCAGTATCTTTTGTGGATATTTAAAACTGTTTTCAAAAGTAGTACCCTTAACTGATTAATATTTATTGACTATCTTTCGTAATCTGCGTCTTCTTTCACGAGATACTTTATCATAATAGATTTCAACAAATATGAGAAGTATGAATTTACTTGAATCGGATTTTATTCTTTGTAACTTTGAACTATTTGAGCCTCGCTTTGTTTTGTTCTTCTAGAAAAACTAGTTAATTTTAAGGAAGAATTTAGTCTGCTTATCATTCGCTTCGTGTTAGTTAATTAACCAATTTTGTGCAATTTTTAAATTGCCAACTTGCAATATAATAATTCAAACGGGAAATTTAAATTTCATTGTTCATGCAATGCAATAATTGGTCGCATTTTCATTCCGTTAGTTTTTAATTTTGTTAATCACTTTCAAAAACGTCAGGACTCGGGCGTTGAACTGACTCTCGCGTTCGAAGGTTGGCATGCGGTAAGAGAATCTGGAAAGATGTTTACGCTCGTGAGCTCACGAAGGCGAACGTGCAGGATAGCAAGGGGTCCCCAAACTGCGGCCAAGTGGCAGAGTATGGTAACTACTTTGAGACAAAGAAGCCCGTAAAATCCTCCTGAAGCAATCTGCGTCTGTCCGTTACATACAGTTAGAATACTTTTGGTCCTCCGATTCCGATCAATTATCATTGCTTCCACAGCACAGTCTCTTACACTACGGAGTTAACTCACCGACTGTTTGCAAGACGACCCTGTCATCTGGGTGGTCTTCAGAGGGTTGAACCATGATAGCGTGCTGGACAGACTAGTTGTGCAGGACGCTGTATGCCTCAGGATCCCCTACATGAAGACAAAATATATTTATTAATATAATAATTTATTACTATTATTATTACTATTATTATTAAAATATAACATCCCTATCCAAGGCAAAAGCCTCCCACTCTCTGGTGGGGTATCTCACAAATAAGAATTTACCAGGTGAGCTAAAACCTGGTGAAGTGTGTGTGTGTGTGTGTGTGTGTGCGTGTGTGTGCGTGTGTGTGCGTGTGTGTGCGTGTGTGTGCGTGTGTGTGCGTGTGTGTGTGTGTGCGCGCGTGTGCGCGCGTGTGCGCGTGCGTGCGCGTGCGTGCGTGTGCGTGCGCGTGCGTGTGCGTGCGTGTGCGTGCGTGTGGGTGGGTGCGTGCGTGTGTGGGTGTGTGTGTAGCTGCGGGCATTGCAAGAGAAATTGGCGCGAGATTTAGAATCAAGGGTTGTACAAATTCCTCCGTAGTGGCTGTACGTCACTGGATACATGGCCTATGACAGCCTTTGGGAGAAGTTACTTGACAGTGTCACAAATTCAGCTATATTAATATTTTTAACTGACATCTGGTTTCTTCTTGTTTCAAAGGTGTGTTTGTGTATTTTCTTGTGTGGAAAACACGTATTTCCTATCAGCACTTGATTATCATAAGTAATATCACGAGAAGTGCTGTGCTAGCCGGTAAATTCACGACTCGCGTAGCGAGGAGTGAATTTACCGGCTAGCACAGCACTTCGAGTGATATTTAGTGTGACTATTTCACGAATAAACACATTACATGATTTGAAAGGGATAATTCAAATCATAGGAATTACGAAAAAGGGAAATATTACTCAAAATTACAACCGAAAAATGAAAACCTTTTATTCAGCTCCGACTTATCACTGCCTCCTGGAATAATTTATAATCAAGTAACATTCGAATAACAGTTTAATGCAGAAAATGATTTCAAATATGTTTCAATTTTATGGTAATAAAACTTTCGAAAAACAATTATAACAAGGCTACTTAAAAGAACATTTATTAAAAGCACAATCATTAAAGTTGTAGGAAGTTGTTTTCCAAGTCTTGCCCTTTCGTGGAAGTATTTGAAATGGAAGATGTACAAGATGAATTAGCAGCGGGATTCGTCGATTTCGAATGGATTAAACACACGTGTGTACTCATTATAGAATTTTCCTGAATAACTTTTGTTGTAACTTTCCACATAGTTTTGATAGCATATTCTTTGTACTCTTCACCATCTAATCTTCGTATATTAATTACCTAAAATATGTGTAAATTCCTCATTTGTAGTTTGTGCTGTCCATTTGTATTTTCTTTCTTCACAAAATTCTTGAAATTGCTTCCACACGCTTTCTTTGTTCCTTTCGCTGTTTTTCGGCCCTGAATTTTTATAATATATTCTATTTCAGAGTTTTAAACATAACCAAAATGACACATTTTAAAATTATATTGATGCACACAAGCTATTTTGGAGGTGAAACAATTGCTATCGTTATCTTAAAAAAGGTAAACAAAGGTTTTACAGCGATAAAAAAAGGTAAACAAACTGATGGCGATAAACATCTGGGATTGGTTTAATTTGAATATATCCTTGCTTACCATTGGATACTTACGACGCGGACAGACATGAGTGAAATAGTCTATACAACTTCTTTTCCTGTTATTGATGTAATATACCATTTGCCTATATTCATGCCCAATTCCTTGCGCGGTCGTCTAAGTTGTCTTTCTTGTCCGAGGCTATTTAAGTGTCTCCGAATCCGCTATAAGAGTGAGTGATTGCCCCTATGTCACTCACTGCAGTGGGGGATGTCCCCTTTACTCCTCTGGGTCTACGTGATTTTTGTTCAGGGTTTTCCTTCCCTTAGCCTTTGGAGATCCCTCTCCTCCCTGGAAGGCAGCAGGTTGGTTTCCTGTCAGGGTTTCCCTCCCTTATCCCAATGCTCCCGTTTTCAGGCGCCGGAGACTCGCCCTCGCCCTGCTCTCATTAGCTGCTCTCCAAGGTCTTAGAGAGCACCCGTGGGCCGCCACGGGGAGGCGAGATCAAGACTTGCTGACTTTTGACCCAAATCGGGTATTTCCAATACAGGAGGGCACTACTGGTATTTTAATGGTGTTTACTTGTGGGCATAGGTAAACCTCCGCCAGGCCCAACTCAGCGACTCGACTCCCGAACCAAGACATATTTAACACTTAGACAAACTTTTTACTAGACATGTTTTAGTGGAGCTCCCGTCATTAGAATGTTTGCCATTATACTCGATATCTTTCGACCTATCGCAGTTGCGTAGCTTCAGTTCCCCCCCCCCCATAAATTAAATATAAAAAATTATTAATGAATAGTTTGTACATTATTTAATAAAAATATATTTGCACATTTTATTTATTTACAATATATAACATATTGCATTTAATTGAGAATAATTTAAATTTAATTTTTAAGTAAGTAGATTATATTCTAAAACGAAGTATAACTAATTAACAAGTGCATGATTTATAAAAATATGATTTTAAATAAATCATTAAAATTATATAATTCCAATTATAAAAATTTGTAATTAGTGTCACCCCTAAAATGGTGTCACCCGGGGCGGACCGCCCCCCCCTGCCCCCACCTAGCTACGCCACTGACCTATCGACCTCTATGTACAAAATAATTCCAAATTTAATTATTCGAAGACTGCTGAAGACTTTTTAAAAATGATTTTAAGTTCTTTGAAGGTCCAATAATTTTCAGGCAGACACACATATAACAACTTTTATTATATTTAACATACTATCGGCCTCTACATGGGCTTGGTCGACGAGCGCGCGTGGCTTCTGCTGCGTTCCGTTCCGCGCCGCTGCCGCTGGCGCTGCGTCCCGTCGCGTCGCGTCGCCCGCGCGCCGCCCGATGAAAGTAAACCGGGCCAGCTGCAGCAGCGCCGCCGTCGTCTGGTTGAAGGCCGCCGCCCGCCGTCGCCACACGAAATATGTTCGGTGAACGCAGCCGGTTTCACTCCGCCGCACGGCAGGATTTCGGTTATTTGAGCGATCGGAGCCCCTAGGTTAGGCCTTTCCAATTGGCGGCCCCCTGGATATTTTTGTCTGGGCCGGCGACAGCTTTGAAACATTTTATTATACCAACCAAATACAATACAATCGCACCATTCTACTTATTTTCATTTAATGATATATTGATTTTCTCGTACGTACATTAATCATTATGCATGTTAAATAAAGGTCCTATCTAATATATACATGTTTCAGTATAACCTCTGTAGTTGGGATAAAAACATCTTAAATTACGGTGCGGCCTGCGGTTCATCTAGAATTTGACATGTTGCCCACAAGCCGTTGTAAGTTGGACAGCCCTGCCCTAGGGTGAAAGTCTTGTGGGTGAAGGGTCTTTGTCACAGTGCCAATATAAAAATTAACACAGAAGGAAGCAGGGCCAGATTTAAGTATTGTGGCCCCCCTCAAGCTCAAAATTCTGTTGGCCCCAATAAAAATATTTATATTTTTTCCATATTTAATAAATAATAAAACTTATCTTAATACGAGTACGTTCTGTACAAATACAAATAAAAACTAATAATTTTTATATGAAGTTGTACATTTATTTATTACATTAAATACATTTTGTTACAAAATACGTTGTGCATAATTTACTGAAGCACGTCGACCCTCATGAATGCGGGACCCCATGCATTGTTTTGCTTGTAGGTAAATCCGGCCCTGGAAGTAAGCATAAACTATTTCTATTCATCTAAATCAATCTGTTTACGTGTTCTCACTTGTTTGAATATTTCGAAATTTCTCATTGTATTGATATTTTAACTGTTAAATAATACCTTTGATATTGCAGATTTTTTTCGGAAATATATAGAATGTTTGATAAATGTTCTTTCCTCACTTTTGGCAGCTTCTATACGAATATGTTATCTTAGTTTTTCAATAAGTGTTAGTGTGGAAAACAACTTAACTGCCAATTACTTTTTCAAGAAAGGATTTAATAAACAAATAACTTTCATTCAATAATAGTTAAAGGATTATAATATTATGAAGTTGATAAATATTAATGCTAATCAGGTTTTAGTTCTTAATATTCAAAATTGTATTTCGGATTGAAAGGTATTGCAAAAATTAAATTTTGTTTCCATTTTGAGGGTCTTAAAATGACCCATTCATCCCCCCCTTTAAATCCGCCCATGCTGTCCTCTTTTTCTCTTCGAAAATGACAATTCTCCTTATTTACGCTCCAAAAAAAACGAACAATATTGGTTCCCGCTCTTGTAGTGAATGGCTACGAGTCAATATCTTGACGGTAACAAAATTGGATGCAAATTTATCACATGTCCTAACTGAAGTTTGGCACCTGTGTTGTAACCACCATGATGAGAACAAATTTGGTACAAAATAGGACATACGCGTCATTGGTGTTGAATAAAATATCAAGGGCAACCGTTCCTATACAACTACAGACCATTTTATTAGATCAAAAATTTCAAATTTACATAATACTAGAATTGAACTTTTCAGAAAATAATTATCATTGTAAATGTTCATACTTCATGAGAAAATAAGAAATAGATAAGAATTTCAGAAATAACAAGACCAAATTAATGTATATTAAATTAGTATTAATGATTAAATAATAAATACCATTTAATTCGTCCTTACGTTTGTAAGTTTCCGTTCTCCGCACAGTCACCATAAAAATATCAGCTATTATCTGGAGAACTTCAAAGTATTTCTTTTATGTATTTCACATCTTTATGGATTTCTCTATACATTACGCACTGTCAACAGAATCCTCATAACCCAGGTCATTCTTTTTTATTTATTGCCGCTACTGACGGAAATACATAATACAATTCTACAATGTTTCAATTATTAATAATATTAATATTATTATCATAAATTTAGTGATTCAATTAAATATTAGATCGGCTCGCGTGACGGTATCAACAACACGACTGTTCGTATTTCGCAGTGTGTCCGCTAGCGCCCTCTGGGAGAAATGAGTAAATTCAAAAGCGGAGGTAGCCATAGAAAGTGCGGGCCCACATTTCGTACATGTATACTTGGCTCGTGTTGAATACGTGTGGCTCGTTGGTCTAGGGGTATGATTCTCGCTTAGGGTGCGAGAGGTCCCGGGTTCAAATCCCGGACGAGCCCAATTTTAATTTCTGCATTTAATAATACTTCTTACACCAGGTGAGTTACTCGTGTTGTTGCGAATGTCGCACTTTAATAAATAAGCCATACAAATACATACAAACTTCAAAATTCCCACGACCTCATTCGTGGTGAGATAAGCTGTCTATATCGAGGTACCATAATTTTCGGGTACCATAATGTCAGGGAACTGTTCTATTTAGAGAAACTGACATTTTCAAAGAAAGGCCTTGGTCTGTTTAGTACAGAGAGGAAATCCAGATTCACCACATTTTATCCAGGTTTTACATCCCGTCTAGGATAATTGTTGGGTGTTTTTCAATGGGTGTGTTTTGATGTCGTTCCGGGAGTCTCGCAGAGTCCTGTAAATGAG
The DNA here is from genome assembly GCA_031308135.1 of Acheta domesticus. Lineage (NCBI taxonomy): Eukaryota > Metazoa > Arthropoda > Insecta > Orthoptera > Gryllidae > Acheta > Acheta domesticus. Next base: position 15,453,232 of record JAHLJT010000631.1, on the reverse strand, counting down.
AACAAACAGCAAGGAAATTCCGCGAACACGAAAACCGGCGAAGGGGTTCAGGGCATTAAGTCATCAGTTTCATTCTGAGGGTCCTCACCCTTCCCCTCTTAAATACGCCCTTGCTCTCCCCTTAGGAAATGGCAAATTCCCTTTTTAATGCTCCAAAAGAAAGTTCCCGCAGAGATACTTCAGTACCACTGGCGGGTAGTTCCTAGGATTGGAGTTCCGACAGTCCCAGAATTTTCGATCCTACAGCTGGAGAGCCATGTCGTGTTCAGCCGGTGTCTGAGGAGAATTCTAGCGGCCGGCTGCTCTGATCGGTAGTTTTCCGTGGTTTCTCCAATCAATACCAGACGAACGCCGGAGCAGTACCTAACACACGGGCCACGGACCGCGCGCGATATTTCCGTCTTCTTTCTTGCTCTATCCTCACCCCTTGCACTCATATCTACTACACTATCACATTGGTCGGGAGGCTGGTCGGGCGCTCAGAGCTCGTTCCGGCTGGGGCGCTGCGCAGCTCTTGGGAGACACCTGGTTGGGAAAAGCCCGCAAGCCAACGAAGGACGGCGTCGGATCTCGTCAGCCAGCGAGGGAAGATCTCCGCCACCGCCCGGTGGAAAAACACGCACTACACGTACGGGAATAATGATCTTATCCGTTGATCACACATCACTACACTTACAGAACTATTGACCTTAGCAGTTGACACGCCCAAAATCACTCGTCTATTAATATCTATGAAAAAAGCGTAAGAAATAGGGACCAGAAATACCGAAAATAACTTGGAGAATGTGAGCCTTTCCATGTCTACAAATTTTTGTGTTTTTGATTGCAAGTTAAGAAAATTGTGTTACTTCAGTGTGCCTCACATACACTTCACATGGGTCCTTCCTGGCTCTTATTACATATCTTCTCTGAACTCCAAAAGATAGTAAGGTACAAAAGGGTATAATATTCTTTTTTTGCGACTTTTCAATTCATCATTTGGTTATAAATGTCACAAACTGAGGAGAAGGGAAATATATTTGGTCAAGTCGGACACTTAAATTTTTTTTAAATTCAGTTTTTTTGTTTTTTAAAAATTTCATTGAATTCAGAGTTCTTTAAAAACATGTTACATTTTAGAATGCCAATTTCAGAACCTGCTGTGCTGTAAAGTAGAGGTACCTTTTTTAATGAAACATGATGACAGAAAATCTTTTCTCAAAACAGCGCTAGTAAAACTGAATATTTTGTCCTCTTCAAAACTGAAATTAATTGCGAAAAATTGGAATACCGTAGCGTCCAAATGTGACTAATAATAATACAGTCCAGCTTCGTTCTGTAGTCCCTTCTCGCTTCAGCTGCACCTCCGCCCCTCCCCCCCCACGTCTCCTACACACCGCCGCTTCCGCCGACGCGTCCGCCCTGCTTCCGCCACGCCCCCTCCACGCTTCATACCGCCGCTGCCCCGCCTCACCGGGAGAGATGGCTCAGTGCATCAATCTGATGTCACTGCAGTTCCTCTGACCGAGAGGTCCTAGGACTCCACTCCCCACGGCGGCAGGATTTTGGACACTAGCTTGTCAACAGGATTTTCGACACTAGTTATATAGCTGGCTTGAGTGCAGACGCTGCCTGGAGGAGAATTCTAAAGGCCGGCTGCTCTGATCGGTACTTTTCCGTGGTTTCTCCGATCAACACCAGGCGAATGCCGGAGCAGTATCCTAACAAACGGGTCACGAAGCGCGCGCAATCTTTCCTTCCTCTTCCTTGTCCTATCCTCTCCTCTTACACACTCACTTACACTAACATGCACTACACTATCACACATGCCGGGAGACCGGTCGGGAGCTTACAGCTTGTCCTGGCTGGGGCGGTGCCCCGCTGGTGGGAGGTACCTGGTTGAGGGGAAAACCCCGCTAGTCGACGGTAGGTCGGCGCCAGATGTCGCCATCCAGCGGGGAAAAGACCATCGCCACCTTCTGAGAAAAAACACACTACACTTACGGGACTAATGACCATAGTAGTTGACGCGCCCAGAAACACGAATCAATCGCTCCCACCCCGCCTCCATCTCTACCATCACCACCCGCCTCTACCATCGCCTCCCAATTCTGCACACGCTCCCATAACCGCCCCCTCTACCTTCCCCGCCCACATGCACCCGCGCCGGAATCGGTCCAATATCCACCTGGCGAGCGGACGCAAATTTTGTTTGATGTGCCGCCGCATTCGCCCGCGCTCGCTGTGGTGAAACACTCGCTGATCTGTCTCTCCGTCGCAGCCTCAACCTGTATTTTCCTGCTTTTCTCTTCTTTACTCAATTCTCCTAACTTTTCAGCTGTTCTGCTTCCCAATTCTTCAGCCCAGTCGTTTGGCTTTCATTCTTCTATCACAGAATAGATACCAGTATCTATTCTGTGCTTGCATCATACTCCTGTCAATTTCTACGGCTGATTTGCTCTCACTCCGCCTCTTTTTTCATCACTTGACTCTACTTCTCATGTGTTTTTCCTCTTCCATTTCCATTCACTGCTCATTTTCGCAGCGGTCATTTACAGAAACCTCTCCTCTCCATTTCTTACCCAACACTTTCTTCTCCATATCTTCCGTTTAGTTCGCTTTCCCATACTTTTCCCGCTTAGTTTCATAGATCTCAGCTCCGCGCTTTCTTTTTAGTAGCTACTTCTCTTCGTCTGTCTTCTATTTGCCCTTTTAGATCCCACTTCTCGTTGCTCGTGACGGAGTGCTTAACAAGAGAGGCTGGCTCAGCATGTGATTATGTGGCCGACTACTATTTATTCATACTGGTTCGCATTTGTTCCAGTATGCTTTATACTGCAATTATTCAAGCATAATAAATTGATGAAAATCGAGCACATATCAACATACCAATCACTGTTGTGATTATGCTTTAGCCAAAATATCAGTCAACGTTAGCCAGATGTCCGAAATGATTCGTTCAACGTTATTCACACTGCTTTACCACAAACGTCAGGTTAATATGATAATTAGCCGTCTTAATTTTCGATTTACTGACATTACGTAAATTAGCCGTAACTTAAACAATAAGGATAAGGAATTCAAGTGCGTTTTAACAATTTGTTTTGAAATTAATCTTTGTGTGACACTATATCGAATACAACACAAGCATTTTTGCATTCGCGAAATGTAAAGTTCATTTATTTCTTTTATCAACACGAAAAACTCACACGGTATAAGATTTATTATTAAATGCAGAAATTAAAATCGGGCTCGTCCGGGATTTGAACCCGGGACCTCTCGCACCCTAAGCGAGAATCATACCCCTAGACCAACGAGCCGATGCAAGCGGGCAATGTGTGTCTCTCAGAACGATGTCGTGTGTGAACTTTCTCTCAAACTCAAACTGTAAGGACGGTTACTAGGAATTGCTAAAATTATTTCATGGCGCTGTGAATCTTTTGCTGCAATGCAATGAAAAAGTATCCAACAAAATAAAATAAAATGTTTTTCAACCACATTCTGAATTATCAAATGAAATACAGAATGCGTAGGGCGAAGCAGTACCCTAACAACGTGCCACAGACCGCATGGTTTTTTCTTCCGCTTCGTTGTCCTGTCCTCTCACCCCTTACATGTACACTCACATGTGCACTACACTACCACATTGCCGGGAAAACTGTTGGGAGCTTAGAGTTTGTCCCGGCTGGAGCGTTCCCCTTCTGGTGGGAATGCCTAGATGGGGAAACTAGCGAGCTGACGGGTAGGTCGACGATGAATCTCGGTATCCAGCGGAGTAAGACCACCGCTACCTCCAGTGCTGAAAACACGCACGACACTTAAGGGAATAATGACTCTTTTTTTTTTTTTTTTCCCGCGGTTTCTCCGATCAACACCAGGCGAATGACAGAGCAGTACCGTAACAGACGGGACACAGAACGCGTGCCATCTTTCCTTCCTCTTCCTTGTCCTATCCCCACCCCTTACACACACACACACATACATACACACACACACTAACATGTACCACACTACAAAACACATCGGGACACCGGTCGGGGGCTTACAGCTTGTCCCGGCTGGGGTGGTGCCCCGCTGGGGGGAGATACCTGGTTTGGGAAACTCCGCTAGTCGATGGTAGGTTGGTGCCGGATCTCGCCATCCAGTGGGTGAAGACCATCGCCACCTCCCGAAGAAAAAGCATGCACTACACTTAAGAAACTAATGTTCTTAGTAGTTGAATCCCTAGAGAAACGATCAATCAATTCCTGCCGCCTCCTGAGCCTGCCTTCTCTTCCACACAACTTCTCTCCGCTCTGCCCCGCCCCGCCCCGTCCCGTCACGTCCCTCCCGGCCCCGCACCGACCCGCACCGACCGCCTCGCCCCGCCCCGCCCCGCCTCGCCCCTCCCCACCCCGCCCCGCCTCCCCCCGTCACTCCGTTGACTGCATGGCTACCGCGGAGCTCCATCGCACCGGTCCACCTCGCTGGCGCTCGCGCTTCCGCCTCCGCCCGCGCCGCCACGTGCCAGGGGGAGGGGGCGGGGGCGTGGGCGAGCACAGGGTGCACCGCAAGCGGCGGCGCGCGAGCTTCGTCTGTAATTACGGAGGCGGCGCGCGCGACAGCTGGTGCGGACGCGGCGGTCGGCGCGGTCGCCGCTTACACCTCACGCCCCCACCCCCACCACACCCCGTCGGCCACGCCCCCGTGGCCCCGGCCTCTGCTTGGAGATGCAATCAACACTTCCATGATAAAGGAGCCGGGAAACGGGTTTTAACGAGATTGCCAAGAATTAGAAACTGAAAGAAATCAATCTAATCTGCCCAAAAGTATTAGTGAATGTCTAAATAACAAAGCTGGCTATCGACATACAATATTATTTTTTAAGTTAATAAATAAGTATAACTCCATTTAAGATGTAAAATAAATTAAAATGTAAACATATTAATGACTGTTGGATGAGTAATTAATAGTATTAATTATACATAGTAATGCAAATGTACTAATATAACCTTGTAAATTTACTAATCCAAATGTATTAATATAATTATTACCTTGTGTTATAATGTAAATGTTTGTATCTTGTACTAATGTAATTATTATTGTAATTTATATGTAATGCTAACAAGTAATTGTAAATCTGTATGGAGTCGCTGACGACCAAAGATGTTAAAAAGCGACTTAAAATAATACAAATAAGAAAAACGAGTTTCAACAATTTTTTCGCAATAATGTTCAAATTCCGTTCATCAACAATCGCAGTTTGGTGCGGGGCATCACAAACAAATCTAAAAGAACTTCAAGTATTTCAAAATAAAATCGTCCAAACATCGGTCAACGCTACATATATGTCCTATAATACACTACACTATATGTCTGATAATCAGCTCCACAGAGAATTAAACATCGATACCATTACTCGGCATATTTCAGCATTAACCAAAAATTTCTTCACCAACCTGGTTCCCGATGCCGTTCACGCCACAGCCTGGGAAACTCCAGTAATGGTCCTACTAGAATCAAATCACACCATACTAAAGATCGATTCAGACCTCCGCTACCATCATAAACACGTCATCTTAAACTCACTTTCCCACTCCCATCACACTACTGCCCTGAACATCAAAATCCATATAAATGAGGTTCCTGTGAAGAGATTCCCTGTCAAATATAAAATTGGGTTGAGTTCAAATAACTCGACGCTTTTGAGTTAATATTGTATAACTTACAACCGCTTTAGTATCACAGGCCAATATCAGAGTCCAAAAATCTATTCCAAATAACAGACCAATTTAATTGTTACTAATCTGTCGCCTTTGTAGATATATAAAATGAGTCGGAATATGATACCTTGTACTATCAAAGAACCCAAATAAATAAATAAAATAAATTTTAAAAAAATAAATTTGTTCCGCTCAAAATGGATGTTCAGACTTGATGTATTTTATGTACTAGCTATTAAGTAAGAAAGTTGTGACACGTAATTATCAAATACGTGGGCATACATTCGCCGCGCCGTGGGGAAGATGAGCTCTTCCTCCGTAAATAGAAGCTCCGAGAAGTTAGAATCGCAAATTTGTCCAAAAATTTGAAATTAATCTTCGAATTTGTTGCTTTTTTGTCGCTAATTTGTTACGCAAAAAAATTGTCGCTCTTCATTTGACACTGCTATGACAAATGCTGCTTCCAATCGCAAAAACAAGAAAACCAAGAAACTACACAGATAAATAAAAAATAATTATATGGGAATTTGTCGCTCAAAACTTACCATAAAACAAATTTTGTTACCCTTTAAACAAAACCAGAAATGTAATTTTCCGAAAACGCGGTTTTGCACTGCAATGTCAGAAAAACAAGAAATTACACAATAATTAAAAAATAATTACATGGGAATTTGTTGCTCTTAACTTACCATAAAATAAATTTTGTTACTCTTTAAACAATATGCTAGAAATGGAACTTTTCCCAAACGCGATTCTAAGAATCGCAATCTCAAGGAAACAAAGAAATTATACTAATAAATAAAAAATAATTACAAGGAATTTGTCGCTCGAAACCTACCGTAAAAGGAATTTTGTTAGGTGCAATCAAGGCGTCTAAAAACTAAAGGAGCTACGGAACAAGTTCTAACAATGATTTTGTTTATTAACAACAATGCACAAAGTTCGTTCGCCAACAATCGCTCAGTATTACAAGCCAATATGTGTCTAAAAATCTATTCAAAATTACAGACCTATTTAATTGTCACTACTCTGGCACTTTTGTGACTATATCAAATATATTGGAAGGTTTGTTCCGCTCACGGCAGATATTCAGCCGTGATATATTTTATATTATCATTCAGATGATGAGGTTGTGGGAGATAATTATCAAATGGATGACAAAAAAAACAATTGGAAGCGTAGGTTTTCTCCATAGGTAGAGGTCAGCGCAACTGGGTCTTAATCTGTAAACCATGGTTGAATACCCGGCTGAGGTCACAATTTTCTGACACGACAAGGTTCACTGTTCGTACCGGAAATAAAATACCCAGTTAACAAGCGGCAAATACACAACGAAAAAAGAGTTAATTTATTAGGCGCGAAAAGATAACTAAATGCCTGTATCGCTTGTGAATGCTGCTTACGAGCTCTCCAGAAAGGCAGCTACTTTCTCTCTTCACAGTGACACTTTCCTCCCCTCCCTGTGTAGAGACACGGCTATATAACTCGCTTGAACAACGAGTACCTTCGTCGTGACACTATCAAACCGTTACACCATCGGTTCCTATTTCGATCACGAAGGTTGTGCCTTGAAATGTTTCCCTATTTTCAGTATTTCGCATACTTCATACGTACAGTAGAGAAAGTATTGCAATGCCTCAGCAAATAAACGCTGATTTTTCGTCAGAAAAAATCAAATTGTGGAAGCTTGATACCAAGAAAGTATATAAATATTGTTCAATATGTAGTACATAACTTCCTCTATACTGCGATTTTTGTAGGAAGAGCTCTCAAGATAACTCAAATCCCATCTTCGCGATGGAATATGTCACGGCATTCCGTATCATTCACAGTCGTTCCGCTAGATTTCGCACGATCGCGACCGTATGAAGCAGTGCTTGCGATCATGCGACTTCTACCGGCAAGACCGAGAAAAGACGCGAAATGCCGTGACATATTCCATCGCGAAGATGGGATTTGAGTTATCTTGAGAGCTCTTCCTAGAAAAATCGCAGTATAACAAGTTGTGTGCTCCTAGATTGCTCCTCATAACGAAAGATTAGACCAGCGTCAAACGTCTGACCGTCTGGTTTTCCGACCTGTGTACAACGCTAGCGGATATTCATAGGTATTGATACTCCCCGATCGATCGGACATATGTCCCAGTCCCGTGAATTTGAAGCAGACATTTTAATTAGTAAACTTTATTATCTTCTTTTAACAAATGTCCTACTTTGTAATTAGATATAAATAGTTCCTTTTAAATTTTATACATTCCACTTCAACATTCGTTTTATTGCTTTTGTAATTGTTGTAAACGTAACGTTTCGGCTATACATTTAATAGCCATCTTCAGACATCTATTCTAAAAAATCGGTTGTTAAATCTAGATTATTTACATTATATTCATTTTAAACAAAACATATTATATACTTGTATGTAAGTTGTCAGAAGCTTACCATTTCAAAAATGGTTGGAATCATTTTTTTATTATAAAAATCTAAACTATTTACATTATATAGACTTTAAACAACAGAACATTGCTTGCGAACAAAGTTGGTGCTGCATGCCATCTGTCTCGTATGAACACAGAACGGCCGTTAGCCATGAACGTTTTCAACAGTCAAAATAGGGGGAGGGAACAATGAAGAAGGAATTAATTTTGAATTTAAATTACGTTTACAACAATTATAAGGACAATAAAAAAATTAGAATGTCTAAAATTTAAAAGGAACTATTTATCTCTAATTTTAATTAGTACTTTACATGAAGTTCATAAATTTAAAAAATTGTGCCAATTCTTTTTTACTACTTTTGTTATAATAATAATAGTAGAGTGAAATTCAGTGTTAAAAAGGGCATCGGCACAATATTCACGAATAACACTGAATTTTCGAAGATTGCCAAAGTTTAAATGTTTTTGTATCGCCTCGTACAACTACATTACTACTAGTAAACAGAGATTTAGTCTTCAAATTCAATTTGTTTTCCGCAATTAGTACTTAAATTAATGTCATGTTCGTTTTATTTTTTAAAGTTCCTTTTTTGCGTTATTTTGATTGAAATATGGCAAATATTAAAAATAATAATTTTTGAAAATCTGCTCCTAATGTTTCTTTTAACTTATTTTGCCGATATTAATAAAAGTACTTAAAATGATGACAATAACGCCATTTTGATTTATCCTTTCACCTGTTCAAAATTTACACAGATATAATTTTTCTGCAATATATCTCACGTCGGTAAAATTGACATTACATTCGTAGATTTAGTTTCTTTAATAATGTCATTGTTTAATAAGTTTGTTAACACAGAAACTTCTAAGTATCTCTAATGCTGATTTTTCAAATGCACACATTTTTATAAATATACAGAAACTAATAATGGCCTACTTTTGTATAGGATCAAAAAATATTCTGCAAAAACAGTAGCAAAAGTTTTCTCGGAAGCCTCCGCATTGCAGAACTGTTCAATTCTCTACGATATTTCTAATGCCTGATTTCTATCAAGATATTTGGGTCGTGAAAAATACAAATTGGTACTGAACTAGTGGTACGAGAAAGTAACTGTCACAACCCGTTACGTAACTATTACAAATAGTTCGCACTATTTGTAACTGTTACGTAAGATAATACTACTTTAACATACTTTCTATTATTTTTTGAAAAATGAAAAGATTACATTAATATAATTCTTATAAAAATTATTCTTAAAACAATTGCTTTCACAAAAGTGAAAGAAACATAATTTATTCAGCTAATAATTTATACAGAAATTAATTGATGCAGTCAATCTCTTACCCTGATGAGGTAGGCCAATGGCCTTCGAAACGTTGGAAAGATTCTACAATAAAAATATATTATTGTTGAGTCTGCCTGAAAATTATTGGACTTACATAAGAATTATAATCATTAAAAAGGCAGTCTTTGACTAATCAAATTAATATTACTCTCTACAAAGAAGTTACATTAAAATAACATACATGTTACGTAATTCTATTTATTTAACTCTATCCTTTACAAAAGTTTGAAGAAAAACGTTTTGTGCAGTTTTTGTGAAAACTTGTTTTTCAAAAATTGCTTTCATTCCAGGTAAAATTACGCAAAAGTATTCATATTTTGAAAAAAGTATACAGGGAAGTTTTCAAAGATCTAAATTTAATTATTAGACTTCATTAATAAATAGGAAAAACAAACACAAATAAACTATTGGTCATTAATATTTCCTTCCTCCTATTGCCTCTATCGGTAAGGAACACACTGATGCCCAATTCGAGAGTATTGAATTTCGCGGTGTAGTGTGGCGCTATCTTTTAGATATTTACGTAGTTATGTGAAAGAGAAAGACTGCATGCTTTTACTTACGAACAAGTGTGTCATCGGTGTGGGCTCGTTGGTCTAGGGGTATGATTCTCGCTTAGGGTGCGAGAGGTCCCGGGTTCAAATCCCGGACGAGCCCGTGTTTTATTTGAAAACTAGTTTCATTCACACGAGAAAAGCAGAAATTATTCAATTATGTACTTACTGAAAAACGTAGTCCAACGAAGACTAATAAGGAAAATTTTTGTTCGATATTGTCTCTAAGAGCAATGCACGTGTGGGTAATTCCATATTAAATCAACACAGTTTTAATTAAAATTTTACCTCACCATTTTAGATTCAGATGAAATTTGACACATAGGTAGTATGAATGGAGAACAAGAAAGCTACAAATTTTGAGTAAAATATTTCCACCCGTTTCTGAAATACAGCCATGTAAAATTTTGCAAAATTGAGTTCCCGAAAAGTTTTAAATTGATGTAGAACCTCACCAAATTAAGATAGAGAGCTGGAACAGGTGTCATTTTTCAGCTTTCTTTATGGCCTTTTATAAGATATACAATTCAATAGGGGTTGCGTTCAAAACATTTTTCAAATTTGAATTTAAAATTTTGATTTTGAGTTTTTTCAAAATGCTCATCTTCAAAAAAATTGAAATTCTAAAATAATCCTTGTATATTTCCAAACAGATGGTGCAAGTTTAAAAATGGGACGGCAATGGGTTAATATGGCAATCTTTATTTAAAATGCACAATATTTATTTACTCTAGATTTTACATATTTAAAATGCATTTTATTTCAAATTATAAGCCCTAATCTATACAAATTATTAATTTAGTGTTTTTTATTGGCAAGTATGTTGTGTTTTATTATTATTATTATTATTATTAGACCGCAGAATGTCAAGCAACTGCATATTTTTACTGACTGTGCATATCGAAAGGGAATGTATATAACTTTACCTATCACCAAAAATAAAACAAATCATGGCCACCTTTCAGTTGATGAACCAGATACGTGGGAACCTAAACATTTAAACGAAATGAATCGTTGAGGAATGAACACCAACTTTGAGCAGCGTCAGCTGGTTATTTACCATCATGCTAAGGGTTAATGATGCCCAAAATTTTGCAAAATGCCATTAATGAAGAAAGCACAGTGAGTGACATAATCTCATGGTACATCAATGAATAGGCGATTGAACTGCAACCCGGAGGAGAACGCCCGAAGACATTTTCTTATCGAGGAGAGAATCTTGTCGTGAAAATAATAAAGAAGATCCTGGTGAATGCCGGATCAGTACCCTAACAAACGGGCCACTGACCGCGCGCGATCTTTCCTTCCTCTTCCTTGTCCTATACGGGATTTCAACTTGCTTTGGTCCCTAGAATTTTCAATGTGGCGGCCAGTCGTGTCTGCCAACTTCGAAAATGTACATGAAGCTAGACTTTGGCGCTACATTCAAACACGCAATTCGAGAAATTCATCAGGAACTTCTCTCACGATAATGTTAATTTTAATCAACTGAATGTTTTGAAACATTGAAATAATTATCATTTGGACCAATTATTTTGATAATTTTTCTCCTGAAATTCATAATGCTGAAATATGAGAAGTTTAATGTTTTACTTCATTGTAAAATGCAAATATAATTAGAAAGGTTTAGAGGAATAAATTATATTCTTACAAAGATTGTTAATGATTGATAATATAGAATGAATGGAAGGAAAATTTTTAAAAAATTGATATCAAAGTATTTCTTAAATTTTATTTGTCTCTATTTCATCATTACAATAAAATATTTCATCTCAATATTCAACAGGAAAACTAAGGAAGAAGGGTTAAAACACAAAGTTTATAATTTTTTACCAAGTAAATTTATATCACAATAATTACAAACAAGTGTTTTTACAGTTAAGTTTTTTTGTGAAATCTTCATCTTCACTGTCCCTGATCAGATGTACAGTAAATTTGCTTTCACAATCTACCTCATCCTTCTCTCTATATACAACCATAATTTTCTGAGATTAGTCCACTGCATTTTTCAAGTTTGTAGTTGACACCTTAAAAAAATAAATAATGTATTCATAACACTTTATTAAATTTAAGATACTGAGCCTAATTTTCCTTCTTTGGGTCAGTCATGACTGTAAAATATCAAAAATTTTCAATAAATGTAATAATCATATAAATTTAAAATACTAAATATATTTCCATGAGAGTGTGAAAGTATCGAAGAATGTAATCGGTAATTGTACATTCAAAGCAATATATATCTGCATATGATTTATTGGATATGAATTGCTAGTGCAAAGTATCTTGTCATACATTGTTTGAAGTAATTCTCTTTGACAGATATTATTGTTATTATTTTTATTATTGACATTATTATTACTAATGAGGCTGACAAAAATAATTCTTCTGGATAATTTACATCAACTTTTCCTCTATAAATAATACACATACTTCAATTTTCCAAACAAAATTCATTTCAGAATTCTGAACAAAGAAGGTTAAGATCCTTGAAAAAAGAATGTATCATAATTGCCTCTATTCTCCCCAATTTCTTTTTCTGAAAGAACTTTTCCTGTAAAGAAAGTTTCCTATTATTTCTTCTTCGCTTACTCAATACAAAGTACAAAAATATACACTCATATGTTGAATGTTAACATCATGAGTATTTTATAGATTAATTTTGCAATTGCTTTCTTCTCAACCGTCTAAGTGATATTAGTCAGTACTGAAAAAATATGTGAAGTCGTTACGAACTGCATTTTAGAGGTTCACATACATTTGTAATGTTAATTTATTCACATATGACTTCATAATTAGACCAAACAACATGAACTAAAATATGTTCACCGTATGTACTACAATTTACAACTTATAGCTATAACAAAAAATGTACAAAATACCTACATGTGGTAATGCACAAATAATATATTCCTTAGAACGAAAATTTAAGATTTGTGGTATTTCATAATCATCTTATCTGAAATTACACTTCCATGTAAGTTCGGAATTTGTATTAATCATCCTTTCTTGTTCTAATTCGCTTTCGAATTCTCATGTAGAGCAATAACATTGTATCTTCCTGCACTATTAAATATTCATTGTTTAACATGATTTGCATGCGTAATTTTCACATGCTTGCCTGCATTGTTTCCATTGCCTCGTTTAAAAATCCAAAAACAAATAATGCGATGAGAATATCACATTAAAATTACAAATTCAATTTAAAAAAATGTAAATATGCTTCTACGCGTTCAAGAGTGCAGTTTTGAACATGTTGGCAGAAAATAAAACAAATGAAAAGATACCAACCGTAGCTAAACAAATTGTATTTCGGCGTCTATGTGCCAACACATGGGGAGTTTCGTTGACGGTTGACTCCTCTGAATTGGGCCTGTACTAAACTTAAAGTGTAACGAAAAGTCCCTAAATCAATGTCGTTAGAATAACGGGTGATATTCATGAAGTTGGTATGATCCACTTTCTCTGGGACCATTTGAGCCTGAAAACTCCCATATCCTCTCCTCTTACACACCTACTTACACTAACATACACTACACTACCACACATGCCGGGAGACCGGTTGGGAGCTTACAGCTTGTCCCGGGTGGGGCGGTGCCCCGCTGGTGGGATATACCTGGCTGAGGGGAAAACCCCGCTAGTCGACGGTAGGTCGGCGCCAGATCTCGCCACCCAGCGGGGAAAAAGATCATCGCCACCTCCCGAGAAAAAGCACGCACTACACTTACGGGACTAATGACCTGAGTAGATGACGCGCGCGGAAATACGAATCAATCAATCAATCAATAAAGTAAAATGTTTCCAGCAACAGCTCCCTGCGCTTCTCAAATCAGCCACATAACCATATAAATCCGATCTTCTGCGCGTGGCACCAGCATTTTGTTTCCCGCAGCCTTCTGGCGAGATGACGCGTCAACGTGCGCGAGGCAATCGACACGCAAGGGGGTTAAGCAATGAACGACCGCGGTCAGAGGCTCCCGCGAAATTCAAGGGAGAATGTTCCATGACAATGTTCCCATAGTTCCCAATGTCCCGTCCGGTGTTATGACGCGTCTAACAACAAGTCGTAAAACCAATGTATTGAGCTTTTCGTGTCGGTTATCCTACTTCCGTCTATTTATCTTCTTCTGCATATTTATTCTCCTCGAATGGTCATTGCTGACTTTTCCCCGACGACGGGACATTGGTGACCAGAAAGCACACAGCGGACGCTTGGCTTTCGTGGGTAACTATGAAATTACGAGGATGTTAGATGATTGTATGGGATGCGTGGATGTTATCTCTCTCTTCCACACAACAGGTAAAACATCCATGCCTTTACACGATACTCGAACCCATAACTGTAATGAACAGGGATAGAATTTCTGTACATATGTTTGTTCATTAGTTACGAACTTTATTTACTTGATTACGAATTAAATCGTTTTGAAGTGATTTGAAGTATATTTGATTATTCACATGAAGAACTCGAGACAATAACATGCCATGCCACTATACGTAATTTTTTAGAAAAAGGCAAGCAAAGGCAAGTAAACCGAAAAATCGAGAACTTTTTTAGGAAAATGTACTTTGGGTGACCAGAGATGGTAGCTGGCACGAGTATGTGGCACGTCCGAATAGCTAACTCAGACCAAAGAAAAAGAAAACTATTAGAGAAGGTCTGCGGCGTTCTGTAACTCCACTAGTCGTTAATGGTATTATATGTATATTAGGAAGGGACTGGCCATAAATTACGTGACGCAAATTTGGAGTATTTTGAATACTTTCTCTCCTCCTCAGTAACGCACCAGTAACTCGCGCTTGAACCACCCTCTAATAATTACGTAACACTTGCGACAAGAACTCCTGCGTATTACAATAAGTAAAATAAAATCAATTATAAAGCAGAAAAAAATTATATTAATTGCATTGCTGTTACACATAAAAATGTATGATAATTAAAGTTAAAAATAGTTGACGATGCTTATTGCATATAACAATAAAAATGAGAACAATTTCTAAATAAAGGACGCCGAGGCGAGAAAATTTCTGACAAGCAATGCACACACCGTGATGGATGAAATATTAACATTTAAAATATTTACATTTAGTTGTAAGAATTTATACATCATACCTTCTTAAAAGCATTTTTTCAGCAAATGTTGAAAAATTTTAAAAATAAATATCGGCATTACGTAACACTATACTAAGACTATGTAACGCATCGTAGCGCTGCCTCAAATCCCCTCCCCCCTCTTTAGCGTCACGTAATTTATGGACGACCCCTAACGGCAAACATTAAAATTACGTCGTATATGAGTCAATGGGATGCGTGCTGTTTCCCGTTGCCTTCCTCGCCACAATCACGAGGTGAATACAAATTACCAACTACTAACATCCATGAAATTGCAATCCACAACCGCAGCAAAAACGTGTTGCTTCACATCAACCTCCGCGATCCAAATCGACTCCGGCTCTCTGAGGCCGTTCTCTCTGAATCTGAATCAGTGAAATTGTCACTGATTCAATCAGTGAGATCCAAAGTCACTGATATCTTCAGTCGAAATGAGTAGCTTCGCTGATAATCAGCAAATATGCGAACCTTTTCATAATGACCACCAGCATTTCATTGGTCGTTATTGGTAAAAGTGCCACGCCACCATCGCTCTCTGATCGTTCAGTCGTCACGTTCAATTAGTTATTGCCACAGACTTCACTGATTCGAACAGTAATGTTTCACTGATTCAAAAAGTAGACCCAATTTTCACTGATTTGTTCAGTTCAATTCACTGACTGTCAGTGGCAGGTTATATCTGACACAATCAGTGAATAGTCATCGTCAATCAGTAGTTTTTTCACTGATTCAGACTGAGAGAGTATGAATGCGGTCTTGTGCGCATGGCGCCAGCGCTTTATCACCACCCTCCCTCCGGCAAAGTGACGCGGCGGCGAGGGCGACGCAATCGACAGGTAGAGCGATCAAACAATTAGCGACCGCGAGATTTTTAGCAGCGAGTGGGCGCGGACCGGGGCTATCATTCGGCCAAGACGGAAAACCGATTAATCGGGGCTTTTTTTTTTTTCGCAACTGTTAGCGCGCGGATGATCCGAAAGAATAACGTGTCCGGTTGATGGCGCCACCGCCAAGTGCGCGCGTCACTCGGTGATCACCGCCAGGAAGCGCCCCGCGGAGGGAATAAATCTGAATTGATGATGGTGCGGGATGTGAGTTACGCGAGAGAAAGAGAGACAGAAACAGAGAGAGAGAGAAAGAAAGAAAATGAGAAGGGATGAAAGCGTTGTGTGATCGTTGGGAATTAAATTTCGGGGAAATGTTTGAAAAGTGGTTTTGGGAAAGAATTAAGTCGTGAAGGGTTGACAATGACGTAAAAGCTGTTGCTTTGCGAGGTTTAGGGTGTAGAAATGACGTGTCTTATTCTACTCGCGTTCATTTTTTAATTCACACGCGATTTGTTTCGAATAAGATTTTATGTCACTGGGAATTGAAAAGATTTATCTGATTTTTCTCTATGGCAACTGGGACGTGAGGATTCGTTATGAGCAATTGATTGATGAATTTGAAGGCTTGTGTGCTTTAACGAAGTAGGTAAACGTTAACTTTTGAGAACAACTGCATCGAGTGGATTGCAATTGATTGTATAAAATATACTTTACACAATTTCATAAACTTTTTGTGCAAAAATACAAAATTACATCTTTCTTTTAGTTACTATTACTGTTTATTCATGTTATTCCGTTCTGTCAAATCGTAAAATTTAACTTTTATTAAAATATCGTACATTCTCCCATTTTTATTGATGGAAAAGAATTAATTGTATTTAATTACAAAATTATTAACCATAAATGTAATCAGATTAAAATAAAATTTTAGTTAAAATGAAAATCTGCAAAAAACATGTGAATACAAGCTGTATTTACAAGTGTAACCAATATAACCAAGTGTAATCAATGATAAAAGAATTGAAGATGTCGTGTTCTTTCAATAAAAGAGCAACGTTGGGTAAGGAAAGACACAACAGAAACAAGATGGCAAAAAAACTCAATGACAGAATGCGTTCCCGCCAGAAACCAATACGTTTGCGCCCGAGATTGAGACGAGCGAAGCTCCGGCGGACACGAAGACAAACGCTGCCTGATGCGGGATCATGCAAAACAAGACAGACGCGATCCGCTGCGCGTCCGCGCGGCCGAAGGCAAAGACATTCAGAGCGAAACGAATCCGGCGGCGCCCAAATGAGACGGCCCTCTCCAGACGAAACCTAATCCGAGCGGCCCCACCCCGCCCTCCCCTTCGCTCCCCCCGCGCTCCGCTGCAGACTGGGGCGACCGACTGGCGCCCTCGCCCTCGCCCTCGTCCTCGCCTTCGCCCTGGCTCTCGCCCTCGCCCTCGCCCTTGCCCTCGCCTTCGCCCTCGCCTTCGCCCTCGCCCTTGCCATCGCCCTTGCCACTGCCATTGCCCTCACCCTCGCCCTCGCCCTGGTTTTCGACCCTCGCCCTCGCCGTCGCTCTTGCCCTCGCCCTGACTGTCGCCCCTCGCCCTCGCCCCCCCTCCCTGCTCTGCTGCCGTGCGCTCTCGCTCTCACAAATCGCCAACGCACCGCACCGGCGCGGGGCGGCGTCTGCTGCCTTCGTGTCCGTTCGTATACGCTGGCCGCCAGTCAAGCAACGCCTACTCGCTGGCCCTCTGTTGAATCCTTGCCCTGGTTTCTCGTGGCAAATCTCGTTACTCTCTTATACTGCGATTTTTCTAACTTTGCTCTTCAAGGTAAGTCTTCACAATGGAATAGGTCACGGTATTTCGCGTCTTTCTCAGTCGCGCCGCTAGATATCGCATGATCGCGACGGTATCCAGCAGCGTTTCCGAACATGCGACTTCTAGCGGCACGACCAAGAAAGATGCGAAATACCGTGTAATATTCCATCGTGGACATAGGAGCTTGAGAGACAAAGTTAGAAAAATCGCACTATAAATCTTGCTCTCCTACGTTCCCCAGCATGCATCCTCTCCGTCTCTCACCCTACCTTTCTCCTCCCTCTCTTTCCCTTCTTCTTTATCTCTTATACAAATTTCTTTATTTTGTATCCAATCTTCTTGAAAGTTTGCAGGTTTGTTTGTTATAGTAATGTATTTACTCGCTTAAAATGTTATCAATTTTGGTTCAATAGTTTTGAAGATACATAGGTTTTTATATTTATATTTGTCGCAAAATATGGGTGGATAAAAAATGTCCAATGGCCTCTCGCCAGCGCGGTGTCTCCTGTCTTCGCGTCCGTTTGTATACGCTGGCTGTCCGTCTAGCAACGCCTGCTCGCTGGCCCTCTGTTGCACCCTTATCCTGGTTTCTCTGGGCAAATCTCGCTACTCTCTTAAATCTTGCTCTCCCACGATCCTCCCCCCAGCCTGCATCCGCTCCGTCCCCACCCTACCTTTCTCCACTCCCCTCATTTCCTTTCTGCTTCTCTGCTTCCTCCATCCGTCCACGTCCATCCAGCCCTTCCATTCTCTGTCCGACTCCAACCCTTTCTGCCCATTCTTGACCCCTTTTGCTGCTTTTTCCACTCCCCTTCTCCACGTCTGCTACATTCTGTCTTCTGCCATCCCACTCGCTCATTTCAGCTCCTCTGCTTCTCGCAGGCGCTCCCAGCCCCTATGCCTCTCTAGTCCCGTCCCTCTCAAACCTCCCTGCGTCTTCCGCACATCTTTCCCCTCCGCCCACACAAACTAGTCTCCTAATTTTTACTCCATTTATTAAGGCGTAACTTCTGACTTACCATTTCAGATCGATCTTACCATTTCAGATCTACACTCTCTGTCTGAATCAGTGAAAAACTACTGATTGACGGTGACTATACACTGATGATGTCAGTTATTACCCTGCCACTGACAATCAGTGAATTGAACTGAACAAATCAGTGAAAATCGGGTCCACTTTTTGTATTAGTCAAACTTCATTGTTTGAATCAGTAAAATCTGTGAAAACAGCACCATGTGAACGACTGAACGATCAGTGAGCGTTGGTGGCGCGGTACATTTACCACTGACGACCAGTGAAATGGTGGCGGTCATTACGAAAAGGTTCGCATATTTGCTGATTATCAGCGAAGCTACTCATTTCGACTGAAGATATCAGTGACTTCGGCTCTCACTGATTGCATCAGTGACAATTTCGCAGATTCAGAGAGCACGTCTCCATACCTGTTCATCAACTCCACCACAGCCTCCATCACAATCTTTTACCTCAACATTCCCGCCGCCGCCTCCGCCGTGCTCCCACGTGGGCGCAGCGCGCGCCCCCGTCTTGCCCGGCGGCCGCCATAACCTCGGCCCGGCGCTTCCCCTTGCTCCCGCGGGCGCCGCCGCCGCCGCCGACAGCCGAACGATCTAAGCGGCGCTGAGCTGGCCTAAGCCGCGCCAAAGCCAGCGCGCAATCAGATCCAGTCGGCCGGAGCGGCCGCGGCGGCGGCGGCGGCGGCGGCGGCGGGCAGCGCAGCGCGCAGTGTTATTCCGAGTTTATCGGGGCGTGACAGACACAGCAGCTGCGCCCCCGAGGCAGCCCCGAGGCAACGCCTCGCGCCGCGCCACGCCGCGCCGCTGACGTCGGCCGCCGCCGCCGACCTGCGCCGGACGCTTCTGCTGCTCGTCTTTTCCTCGCCCTCGCCCCCGCTCTACCCCTTTCCGCAGCCTTATCCTTCGCCATGGCTCCCGATCCCGCCCTCGCTCCCCTCGCCGTGACTCTCGCCCTCGCCATCTCCTTCTTCCTCGCCCTCGCTCTGGCTCCCGCCTCTCGCCCTCGTCCTCGCCCTCTGCCCCGCCCTCGCCTTCGCCCTTGCACTTGCCCTCCCTCTTGCCGTCGCCCTCACCCTCACCCTCGCCTTCGCTCTTGCTATCTCCCTCGCCCTCGCACTCTCCCTGACTCTCGCCCCTCGCCCTTGTCCACGCCCTCGCTCTTGCCGTCGCCCTCGCCCTGGTTCTCGCCCATCGTCCTCTCCCTCTCCCTCGCCCTGACTCTCGCCCCCGCCCTCGCCCTCGCCCTCGCCCTCGCTCTCGCCTACGCCCCCGCCGCCGCCCATGCTAATGCTTTGGGCAACGCCCTCGCCCTCTTCTGCGTTCCTATCCCCGACCCCGCACGCCCCCTCCCACCCCCGCGCTTTCCTCACCTTCCCACTCGACCGTTCCGTTCAGCGAAATTCACTTCAACAGCACGAAAAAACAGTTTGTCCGTCTGCCGTCAATTTGAGCGACTGTCGACTTCCTTGGTGGGTCCACAGATCTACATGTCGCTGTTGGATGAACAATCAAAATGATGATGATGGTGATAATCGAAGTGGTGATGAGTGTGGGGCTCAAAGTGATGATGGTATTTGGATTATTGTTTTCTTCTGAGGAGAATGAAAATGGAATGTCCATGAGATACACAAATTTTGTAAAAGTATTGTGTAAAGACCGTCATTTGAATAATATCGTAAAGATACACAATTGAGATGTTTTGAATGTAAAGAAAAGATCTCTCATGGCCTCGTTATCCCCTTCAGTTTAAATGAATCAAATTAAAATATCCTTGCTATCTCATTTCATTAATTCACAATCTGGTCGAATGATCGTGCTTCAAAAATATCAAGAAAAAACATACTATACATGGATAAATAAATATTATGTTACTGTATCTGATATTTTAAAATGTATTAATAATATTTGTGTCAATTTAATAACACGACTGACAGTAGGCTTTCAGGTGATATAATGCTGCCCCAGGCAGATGTGAATAAAAGACCCTATTTGTATTTACCCAAAAGAGTAAATTAATTCTCATTTTTCTGTGCTCTTATCAAACGTTTTGTAAATTGAAGTGTGTTTAACTAAGTAAATAACATAGTATTTGTATCGTATATGAGTATAAATTCGTAAAATATATAAATGTCACAAAGAGCAAATGAAATTAGGTAGAAACCAAACATGCAACTATCTCATGATGAAACTAAATTATAATCTTTGTTATCTCATAAAAATTTCTTTTATTGTCAGTTTGGGTTTTTGGATACTCTTGTATACCAATTGCTCATTTTTACTTTCTTGCCTTACGAATACTTCGTAAGAAGAGAAAGTTATGTAATCGTGCGTCGGAAACCGAGGAATTTTCGCCAGAAAATCTCTTATAGCAGGGGTCTGGTAACGAAAAAGTGGATAAAACTTGTTGCTAAAGTTAAAAAAACTAGTGGTGCTACAGAATGTCACAGACTTTATCGGAGATCTTAGTTTTCTAATCTCTAAATTGAACTTGTTTTTCTGTTATTAATGATGATGTTCCTAGATACTTTCCCTGAGCGCCTAAAGGACATTTTTTTTACATTATCGGGACATCGTTTCCTAATGCGAGAAATGAAACCACCGTACTGTCAAAGAATAGAAAAAAATTCAACAATTTCTCAAAACTCTTGCAATGCTGCGATAACACTACATGAAAAGCACACTAACTAGGCGAGACTGCATGACTGATACAGTAAAAAAAATGTAATTAGGATGAACATTGCAGAATGTATTGAAGCCTACGAGGCACAAATGAATAATTATTATAAACACATGTCTAGACTTTTCAAACCAGACCAGACCACACTCATAGTAAAACTGCTACTCCTTTTTACACATCTGTCTAGTAGGGGGTCTAAATGCACACACGAAAATGCCCTTCGCTGACGGCAAATGTCTACGGGCTGGATTAGCTCTCCGTGTTCAGCGATTGCTGCTTGTCACTCCCTCTGCCGCCTTGTTGTCCACGCTCTCCCCGCCGGCCCCGCCTCAGTCCACGACGCCCCGAGATCTCTCCGGGCGAGTGGAAGGGCGGGCCAGCCGGACGGGCGGGCGGGCGGTGGGGAGAGAGGGGCGGCGACGGTGGTGGTGGCGGCGGCGGCGGCAGCAACGTGAGGTGGCCTGGCTTCAGCCCGCGCACTTCCCGATGGACGAGGGCGCTCCATGCGTAGAGGCGCAGGGGAACAATGATTAATAAATTCTTTAATTAATTAATTAATTTTTAAGTGGGACGTGCTAAATTTATGTTCGCGCCTCCATAACACACTGGTGCAGTATGGGACTCCCATAATTTGGCGGGAAGACCACAAAGAGCGCCAAGCTGGGCGAAAGTCACTGCAACATTATCCGCGCCGAGAAAATGTGCTAACACACACTCTATTACTATTTTATAATTGCAAATGTCATGCCTATCCATTGTGGTCGCAATCGTTAATCAGCGAGGATTGGTATAGGTTGTCCGGGGGAAGCTTCGGCGGTTCCTGTCCTGGTCGCGGAATATTATTTGACAGAATTCTCTGTTGTCACAGAAAATAATTGAGAATTCTATAAACTTTATTTAAAACCATATGAAACCTTTTGAATCACAAATATTGATAATTATGATAAATGTACTGAGTGTGTCTGTTAATTTTTGTTCAAATTTTTAACTTTTAACAATTTTTTACGTCTCTTCTTGAATTTGTAAAGCGTATGTACCATCGTATCAATGGTTTCTTTCTCATGCATTTACCATTTTATAGGTCGGTCGGATCGATTCATTGATGGCTCTTTTCGATCCATGCGGTGCTAGTGTGGCGTAGTAGTGTAATGCCGGTTCGTTAATTTTGAGTATAGGGTTTCGGGTCTCGGTGCGGAAAACGTTTGCTGGTAGAATACACTTTTGCTGGTTTATGAAGTAGTGTAATAGCATTTAGGACCATATAGAAGAAGTGTGGGAAAGAATGTGCGTTGGAAGCACCACTAGTTATTAGTATATAAATATATCTGAGAAAGATTAATTGCGCCATGTAGGTTTTTTATAACACTGTTATATTCAATTGTTCATGATCTTCCTACATTCTCACAGTTACATATTCGACAATAACTTCAATGCATTCAGAATCTCTAAGTACACGGTTTGTGGATGTGAAAATCTACAATTTTGAAATGACGATTTCTCATTGAACTTTTATGTGTATTTTAGGGATCCCAATAAAAATCTTATCTTTAATAAACATAATAAATAGGCGTGCTTATAATAGTGATTTATAGTACATGATAATAAAATAAGAATTTATTTACAAGAGGAAATGAAACATGTACTTATTGAAGCCGAGAAATTTTCACGAGTGAATTAAATCTCATCAGTCTCGAGTGATTAGATTATTTTATCTATTATTTTATCCATTACTTCTTTATAATGAAAGCGAACAGGTTTTTTTAAAAAATTACCTAAATACTTGAAGCAAATTATGATCCAATGAAATGGGACTTTCATTGTCTTGATGAGCTTGTTGCCGAGGAAACCAAGAGAAATTGACACATTTCGATTCAAGTAAAGCCCTTAAGAAATACTTTTGAATATACCTTGAGCGAAATTGCTGGTTTACCGTAGCTCGCGACTTCCGCGATGGAGTAACGAATCTCGTTTCCCTCCCTCCTCCCCATTCGCGTGGGCGGCGTCCCTAGCTCCGCTCTGGAGAGGAGCCGCTGCGAATATTTCCGCCGACAAATGGAACAAGACTCCGTAATGGATCCCGCGAGAGCCTCGACTTCTTCACCTCCGCCCTCGTCCGCACCCAGCGCCCGCCCGCTACCCGCCACTGCCCGCCGCCTCCCGCCTGCCTCCCCCGCCCCGCCGCCCGCCGCCCACTGCACGCCGCCGGCCATTCCCGCCCGCCATCCCCGTCCTCCCACCGTTCCCGCCCGCCCCAGCATCCCCGCCCGCCCCGGCATCCCCGCCCGCCCCGGCATCCCCGCCCGCCCCGGCATCCCCGCTCGCCCCAGCATCCCCGCTCGCCCCGGCATCCCCGCACGCCCCGGCATCCCCGCCCGCCCCGGATTCCCGCCCGCCCCGGCATCCCCGCCCGCCCCAGCATCCCCGCTCGCCCCGGCATCCCCGCACGCCCCGGCATCCCCGCCCGCCCCGGATTCCCGCCCGCCCCGGCATCCCCGCCCGCCCCAGCATCCCCGCTCGCCCCGGCATCCCCGCACGCCCCGGCATCCCCGCCCGCCCCGGATTCCCGCCCGCCCCGGCATCCCCGCCCGCCCCAGCATCCCCGCTCGCCCCGGCATCCCCGCACGCCCCGGCATCCCCGCCCGCCCCGGATTCCCGCCCGCCCCGGCATCCCCGCCCGCCCCAGCATCCCCGCTCGCCCCGGCATCCCCGCACGCCCCGGCATCCCCGCCCGCCCCGGATTCCCGCCCGCCCCGGCATCCCCGCCCGCCCCGGCATCCCCGCCCGCCCCGGCATCCCCGCCCGCCCCGGATTCCCGCCCGCCCCGGCATCCCCGCCCGCCCCGGATTCCCGCCCGCCCCGGCATCCCCGCCCGCCCCAGCATCCCCGCTCGCCCCGGCATCCCCGCACGCCCCGGCATCCCCGCCCGCCCCGGATTCCCGCCCGCCCCGGCATCCCCGCCCGCCCCGGCATCCCCGCCCGCCCCGGCATCCCCGCCCGCCCCAGCATCCCCGCTCGCCCCGGCATCCCCGCACGCCCCGGCATCCCCGCCCGCCCCGGATTCCCGCCCGCCCCGGCATCCCCGCCCGCCCCCGCATCCCCGCTCGCCCCGGCATCCCCGCACGCCCCGGCATCCCCGCCCGCCCCGGATTCCCGCCCGCCCCGGCATCCCCGCCCGCCCCAGCATCCCCGCCCGCCCCGGCATCCCCGCCCGCCCCGGCATCTCCGCCCGCCTCGGCATCCCCGCCCGCCTCGGCATCCCCGCCCGCCTCGGCATCCCCGCCCGCCCCGGCATCCCCGCCCGCCCCGGATTCCCGCCCGCCCCGGCATCCCCGTCCGCCCCAGCTTCCCCGCTCGCCCCAGCATCCCCGCCCGCCCCGGATTCCCGCCCGCCCCGGCATCCCCGCCCGCCCCGGATTCCCGCCCGCCCCGGCATCCCCGCCCGCCCCGGCATCTCCGCCCGCCTCGGCATCCCCGCCCGCCTCGGCATCCCCGCCCGCCTCGGCATCCCCGCCCGCCCCGGCATCCCCGCCCGCCCCGGCATCTCCGCCCGCACCAGCATCCCCGCCCGACCCAGCTTCCCCGCTCGCCCCAGCATCCCCGCCCGCTTTCCCCGCTACCCACAACCCACACCTCCCTCCATCTATCCATCTCCGCCGCTATCCATCCGCCGCCCACCACCTCCGCCATCCCCGCTATCCGCCTTCCCTGCCACCCGCCATCCCGTCTCTCGCCACGCGCTGATACCGCCCCGCGCTCGCTGTCCGCTGCCGTATCGTTTGCGACGCGCAGCGTCTCGGCGCGGCCGCCCTCGTCGCCGCGGCCCGGCCCCGGGAACGTGGAACGGGGCAGCCGGCCCAAGCGGGACGGCAGCGCCGACTCAAGGCGCTGTTTGCAGTTACGTCTCGCGAGAGAGACCGAATTGATTTCGATCTTCCGCCGAACAAACGAGCGTCTCGACGGGCGATGCTTCCGGTGCTGCCGCAGCCGCCGCCGCGTCCTCTTCCTCCGACTCTGCACCTTCGCCGCCGTCTGTCCCAGCTCTGCCACAGTATCTTCCAGCTACCATCTCGCCACTACCTCTGCCTCTGCCTTCGTTTCTCTCAGTGGCGGATCCACGTGGGAGGGGGGCATGGGGGTCATGGCCCCCTCCCAAAATGACCTAGGTTTTTCGTATGTTAACTTCCTTTAAATGGCACAATTGATTGAAATATTTATTTATATTAAAATTGTGTAATTATTTAAACAATAATATTGAATATTATCACATACACACTACAAAATAATATATAACATAATAAATATGTTTATTATTTAACAAAAATCTATGATGTTCCCATCCCCAATTGTGGTTTCTCTCACTATGGCCGTCGCCATCCTAGCCTCCAAGTCTGCCGTGACCGCCCCAACTGCATGCGTCCACCACTTCAACTCTTGCCTCCCCCCCCCCCAACATCGCCGCTGGCACCTCCGCCCCTTATGTGCCCCCACCACCCAGATGTCTTCCCCACCAACTCCATCTCCTCCTTGAATGCCGCCCCTTCACCAACCACCTCCATAGTGAACTCCATGCTTCTGTCCCCGCCGCTTTACCTCCTGATTCCCGCGTCACGTCCTGCTCCAGCATGCTCCTCTGCTCCGCCAATGCCGACTCCAGAAAATCCACTTCCCGCATTTCAATTGCCGTTGTCCTACTTCTCCATCATTACCATTACTTTTATTGCTTCTCCTACTCGTAATCTGCCTTCACAGACGTCGCCGCGTTAGCCAACTCCACTAAGTCGATCACCTTCACATCATGTTTCCTTATTTGCATACTTTATTTATTTATTTACTTACTTTTTATATTACAAACAATTACCTACGTAGAACGTAGCCCTCACCACTCTCGTGACTTTCAACACCTACGTCACCATCGCCAAGATCATCACTTTCGTTTTGGCCCGTCTTTCATATCTCCCCATCAACGCTGCCTGTACAGCGACATTCGTCTTCTAAATGCCTACTGCAATTCCTCGAAATCCTTTCCATCTACTCCGCCTCCGTTTCCTCTATTTCCGCCTCCCCTATCGACATCATCTCTTCCACCCTATTACCATCACTATCGCCGCCGCTCGCCCTACCGGTTCCTGCAACCCCATCTCTTCGGTCGCCGCCTCTATAACGCCAATACTTCCCTCGGATGCAGTGATGCCACACGTACCAGTATCCTGGTACTTTTACCGGGATTTTAATAAAGATATCTTGTACCAGAATAAAGACATCCTGGTACGTTTAAATACTGGGATTTTATGTGTTCGATTGATGATGTACGATTTAAGATTCGTGTATTTTTTTATTGAATAATTTAAAACTATCACCAATATTACAAATAACTATGACCTAGAATGGCATTTTTAGCACGTGCTCTAGTAGAAAAGAATAGGACTATTCCGCATAGAATGTTCCATTTAGTTTATCGACATAAAACGAATCGATATCGAGTTAAGTTTCACGAACTTCCTGTGCACGTTTAAAACGTAATAGAGTTATAATATGAACAATTCCAGAATTTAAATAAATTGTCATTGGTACCAGGAATTTTAGGGAAGGTACCAGAATTTTCGAAGGTTTGTGCTGAGATATACAGACGTGTTCTAATTATTAGACTAAAGCATGTATTTTTAATGTTCGTAAGTTCCATGATGTAAAAATTGGAGAGAAACGCTTAATACCTTATTGTCAGCACACTAAGTAGTCAATATTTAAATGTAACATGTACACGGGTGTAAACCTCTAATAAAAGCAAATATTTTACAAAAAATGTCTTTAGTCTAATATTTTGAACACGTGTGTACATTTGATCGTGTGGCAACGCTGCTCGAATGCGGGGGCAACGAGTGCGTCGACAAGCCCACGTCTGACCCCCTCCCCCCTCCATGGCGGCGTCTGAGAATACGCCCGTGCTGACGCCGCCGCCGCCGCCGCCGCCGTCGTCGGCGTCGACACTCGGTCGTTTACGAACTATCGCCGCCGCCTTCGACGCAGCACTTAAAAGTCGAAACGGCCCTCGCGCCCTCTTCCGGGGCAGATTGCGCGGGCGGAGAGCGGGCGCAGGCGCCGCCGGCCGTAACGGGGCGGCGGAGGACGGGGGAGGTCTCCCAAGGAATAACAAAGGTCTGGGCACGAGCAGAGCAAGACGCTGCAGGCGCGCCACGCGGAAATATGACAAAGAAATATATTCGAAATGAGTCTCCAAATAGCGCCGGAAAGGGCAGCTAGCGTGGCTCTTCTTTTTAGGTTTTTTTTTTTTTTTTACGAAATTTTAAGTCTCATATCTACGGAAAAAGTATGCAAAATATTCTTTTGAATGGTAATGATCTTGAAAGGGGAACTATAAACACAAAAATGTTACTTTCTTTGCTCATTATTCAGTGTGATTAAAAATTTATTTATTTATTTATTTATTTACGTCAAAAACAGTTAAAAACTGTGTGTGACGAGCTGAGTGGAGAAGTAAAATTTGTGCACGTTTTCATAATTCTGTGATCACTATCCTAAACCATATTCTAGTCGAATTTTGAATACAGAAAAAAAGTATTTTTTTTCGTTTTGTTGACAACAAATTCGCTCTTATATAATAAAATCTATTTTCAAAGGTATATTAGCTATAAATTTGTACCCTTAACCCTCATAATGTTCTTCATGAAAGAATAATATTTTTTGCAGCGACAATATGGAAAACGATAATTTGAATAACTATATTTCCCACTGAAATTCAGAAGACGTGCACAAATAATGAAGTTACATTTATGTCCAGAAGCAAAACAAGGGGCCATCTCAGCATTTGCTCAAAGGATCAGGGTAACTAGACGAAAAACCTGATCGAGATGGGGTGTAGTACAAATTACAAATGGAATGTATAGTACAAATTCGTTTAAAAGTAATGTAGACAATAAAAAGTTTATCACTTCCGTAACGCAGTGGTCAAACATCTGGAATATATCCTTCTGAGACTGGATGAAAGGGCGACAAACGCCGAAAGTATTAGCATTGAAGGAGGGTAGTCACTCACTGAATAGCGATCGCTAGCATTGCAAAACGCGCCAGACTCGTCAAAAAATGAGAGAGAGAGAGAGAGAGAGAGAGAGAGAGAGAGAGAGAGGTGAAGTAGATTTCAAATTGCGTCAGGATCGATGGAAACGACGGATAATAGTGCATCTTTTCTAAGTTTTTTATGATATTGTAAAACTCTCATATTTTATAGCAAATGCGTACGAAATATTCTTCTGAACACAATGCTCTATAAAAGTTTTCTATAAAAAGAAAAAGTTACTCTCTTTAAACATTGTTAGTAAACACACGTGTTTATGAATGAACAGAGTAGGTTTCAAAAGCTTTACGTAGGATAGAAACTTTTGTCAATATTTTACGGCGAACGTTGTAATTTTGAAACAGAGCGGTTATCGTAGACGTTGGTTACGATCAGGATCTTTATGCTCAAAGGAGAGTGACGTGAGTGTAACGCCTCAATTGTGAGTCACAGGTACATAATCGACTTTCTGCCGACCGCATCTTCTTTTGAGAAATGAGCCTTTCTCAACAACAAAAATACCCATCGGTTACGTAATTACTTTCTCGCTACGGAGAAGAGAGCCAGAATGGTTTAGCCAGAATCCGTGTTTTGGATCCAGAATCCCACACCGCAAAATCGAATGACGGCGGAACGTCTGTCCGTCTATGAACAACGCTAGCGGCTAAACCGATCAGCCGATTTTCTCCGAAACTGATACTCCAATTGATTAGGCTGATGTCGTGTCCCCTTGAATTTGAAACCGATATTTTAATTTGGGGGGGGGTACTTTATATGAAGCCCCTGGGAAATTTTCCAAATTTAAAAAAACTGGCTACATCGATCTTGTTTAAATTTTGTTGTTGGATATTGTGAAGGAGGTTTAAGAGAATTGTGCAGATCTCTTATTCGTTGAAAACCCAGATTTTTCGAAAATTGCTAAAGTTCACATTTTTTTCGGAGCCTTCCTACAACTAAAATATTAAAGATAGAGATTTTTCCCTTAATGAAAACTGTTCCTTAAAGATAGATTTTGATATATGGTCTTGTCCAATTTTTCGAAAATTGGAGTACTTTTCGCGTAATTTTGCGTGGCAGTACGGTTGAGAAAGTAGGTGCAGTTTTAGCACCACTAGTTTTTATTGTGAAGCTTATGCTATACTTGCGGCACTCAAATACATTAAAGAAAAAGATGACGACAAATTTATTACATTTACTGATTCATTGAGAATCCCAAATTGCGTAATGTAAATAACAATGAAGCAATAATAAATGATATCAATATTTACAATGCTTTATGATATAATAAATTAGGCATAATTCTATCATGGATACTATTACATAAAGGATTCCAATCCTGGTAGATTCAGCTGCCAAACGCGCAACTAAACTCAAGAAAACATAGTTTCACATTGTGACATAAAAAATAACTAAATCTTAAGCTCCACTGGAAAACTATGTGGCATAATTTTCTTAGTCAGCTCCACCAAATTACAAGGAGTATTTTTGACAATGAAGGTCCTTTAGTACAAACAATATAAGAATAAATTACTGTCGCGAGACTCTGCGTAGGTCATAACCGTTTTACCCACTCACGTCTGTTCAAGAGAGAATCTCCATCACTTTGTACATCTTGTAACATCCCTCTATCCATATATTTTAAAAGATTGCCCAATGTATTCAGACTCACGTATTATACATTGACTTTCAAATTGTCTCCCCAAATTACGCACTGAAACATCTCAAGTATACAATGTTTTCAAATTTCTAAAAGATGTAAGTGTTTTTTTTGCTCTTTAAATAATTGTACATATGGCCGCTAATGTCCTTGCTGTTCACGCGAAAAAATAAATTATTTTCAAAAAAACATAATAATTTAATGGTAAGTTTACCGTCTTCCAGACAACTCCCTCGCAACTTATGTCTTTCTCACAACTTGCATCAAGTCCTATCAACTTTTCCAAACTCTAAGAAGTTATCATTGCTACAGTCTGAAGGAAATAATGCATAAACGCGCATTTTGTGTAACCGAGAATCCCTCGATCTACTCTCCACAACCTCAACAAATGTTCTGTTTGTTTATTCAGGGCCTTTTAAGATGATTCACTTCTCTCCATAGCTCGTCACACACAGTTTTTAACTGTTTTTGACGTAAATAAATAAAAAAAAATTATACCCCGTTGCTAGAGAATGAAAATGACAGCAAAAAGCCGCTACGCTACAGCGGTCACCAATTGCAAAGGAAGGTCTGGGTGCTAGGTGAGTTGGACGCTGTTAAAAGAAGGCATATGTACTTGTTCTTCCATCTTGCGCGTAGTAAATTATACTAATAAACAATTGTATTTAGTCAATTTGAAGGTAAGGAGTACCATAAATAATACGAGGGTTGGGGCATAAGTCATGGCAATTTTTTGTTGTTGTGAGAATACAAATACGGGTGGAAAATGTAAAATATACACATGAAAGGGCAGAGAATAAAGTAAGAGCATGGACAGTTAACGACAAATCAAAATCGTCGTTCTCATATTTATTAAAGAATTTGAAATGACAGTACTGGTTTCATGTTCCAAAGCATTTTAGTATACACGAATTCACGACATTCCAAAAGCATTACATACTCGTTCTAATGGCTCAATTCGGTAGATGTTCGATTACAGCATATGCTACGACTGTCCGCACACTCACAAATCGCCACGTGCGTTGCTGGTCACTGGTAGCTAAGCATCCTCGCAGAAATCCTTGTGATCATCTCGCGACTGTCCGGTATGGAAGGGCATTATTCCCAAGAATTTCCACAATTCCCTGTGACGTTCTCGAGCATTTCTCCCATGGACAATGGCTGTCTTGAAGAACGAACGCTGCTCGAAACACGTTACATTAATTTCGCACAGAGGTAGCTAGACAACCAATTTCACGTTGCTTTCTATACTAATAGAGACACTCACAGAGGCCTCCGTGAATGTGAACACACCTTATTGCATCAATTCTCTCACGCTACATATAAAATTGTGCGCTTCGATAACATTTCTTTTAGAAAAAAATAATTGCCATAACTTCTGCCCCAACCCTCGTATATAGTCAGGCAATTTACATAATTCTTTTTTTCACGAATCTCGTGATTTTATTCGCAATATTTTCGGGGATATATTGCCCCCATCATCAAGCAAAAACAAGAGAACCCATCATAGTATGAAATTAAAGTCATAAACAAGCAAAAAGCCGTGTCAGACTCAGTCAACATTGGCAGTAGAAAGCAAGTGTCGGAAGCATCGTATTTATAAAAATTCTGTACTTTCATACTATTAGTATTCATTTTTTGCCTGATGATGGGGACAATAAAATATCCCCAAACTGTGAGAAATAAAATGACGAGACTCATGAAATAAAGAATTGTTTATGTCAATTGTCTTACAAATTATTTATGTGACTCCTTACCTCCTTATCCAAGATTATAGAATACCTTATACTAAGACAAACTAATTCCAATTCTACAAAAATTGTATTTAGTATAACATTTTTAACACAGAACTTACACAATTGTTCATTATATATTCTTAATATACGACAAGATTTCTGCTTTTATAGTCCTTTCACACACTGCATAGATCTTTTCATAATTCGTACTTCTTCACTGTGTTCTAGAAATTGGATTGCTGTTGTAATGGTACACTGGTGTAGTAGTCTATCATGCTTTTACAAAAGTGTACATGTAGTATGTGTGAGACAGAGATACTATATATTATGCAAAATGCATCGGGTATGGCGTCTGAACCGACAAATATAACTGCTAATATAGCTTCAAGATTTTAAAAGCGATATTAAAATTCTCACATTTTATGACAAACTCGTTTAAATATTCGACTCGGTGGTAAAGATATCCAAAAAGTGAGTGTGAAGTAAAGTGAAAATGTTATATTCTTTAAATATTGTTCTCCAATGTACTTGTTTGTGGACGGTCGTGATCAGAAAATGTTTAAAAAACATTTGTGAAAAATAGAAACGTTTTTCGCTTTTGTAAATACAGTGGCCGAAGCTATAATGTAAATAAATTGCCGCTTGATAGAAATGTAATACGCATTCGTGGTTTGGAGTTAAAATAACAAATCAGCCAAAGTTTGATGAAATAATGTGCGATTAAAATGTGCATACATTTTCTATTCGATTGAATTTGATTGAGTTCTGTTATTTGCGATACAAAAACAGCAATTAGGCGCTTGACTCCTGACAAAATTGAACAGCCTGTGTGTCGATTTGTTTCGGATGATAACAAAACTGGCAGCGAAGTTAGTAACAGTTTGCCAATGAAAGGAATGACAAATTAGCTTGCAAATTTATCATGCAGTTACTACCGTATCACCCTATGAAAACGTTTTGGATATAGCGTGATGATATGGTGTGGTGGTGAAGATATCTCATCACCTCTGTACAGAAAACTTTTTGAAATATATATGCTAGTTGTACGATGACAACGACCAACAAAATGATTAATTTTCTTTCCCCAAAAAACTTTATCAGCCAATTTTTAGAGGAAATATTGCATAGATAAAATCTCACTTCTTCCCTTACTACGTTTTACGTCTGTAAATATTTTTACAATCACATACTTTACACGCGAGAAACCAACGAAATCACATTTTTCTGTCTCCTCTAGAAAACTTCTGCTATATTTATATGTACTGCGAAAATGCAAAAAAATGCGGAAAAAGCGAACATCCCAATATAAGACGAGATGTTTGATGATTTCATTGTTACATAATGCAGTCAATATTTAAAATACTATCCATTTCATTTTCAAAATGTTTTTTTGTGGATGTTGAGGCATTGAGATATCCAATGCGGTACATTATTTTTAAAAAATCTGAAAAATAATAACAGTAATTTAATATACAATTAATGAAGAAAAAAGGTATTCGACAAGCTTGTGTGATTCGAGGATTCACTTTTTTTTACTTTCTTACCCTTAAGAAGGAATTTCTTAAGAAGAAAAAGCAGTTTAAGTGAACGAAAATACGTAACCGCATTGCCAAATTTCGTAAGTACTAGCTTTCAATAGATTTGTAGTTAGCATACCTTCTCTTTCTTGTGTCGAATCTTAATTTTTAATTTATCGAATACTCATAAATCTTACACTTTAAAATATTATGCTAGGTGATTGTTGCTCTTATCTGAGTTTTCTTGTATTTATTCCAATTTCATCACGTACATTAATACGCATTCGTGACATGTTCGTTCTACACTTTTTACTCTCTACACCCTCAAAGCCGACCTTCTGAAAGCCTTCACACACGTAAACAGTAATTTAGATAAACATATCCGAAGGCTGGTAGAGGTCGTTCTCTACAATGACGGTTGGGCATAAGTAGGCAACACTGCGAATTTTCCCAACCGTGCACCCATGACTGCACATAAGACACAGACACCACATCCAGTAGGAATTCAAAACAGATTTAGTGTTTTAGATTATGAAACAGATTTTCCTCGCCTTCCTGATTCTCACAACCCTTCCCTTCCATCGACAAATTCATGCACAAACCAACGCAAACAGGCTACGAAGCGTGTTAAAACCAAACCACGTAAAGCTTCGCATCCTAGCCCACTTGAAAACAAAACCATTCCTACTGAGCCTAAAAAACAGGTACTTATTTTAGCTGACAGCCATAGTCGCCATCTTTCCTCCATTCTCAGTAGGAAGTTACCCTCCAACTATTCAGTCTCGTCTATTTTTAAACCTAACGGGAGGTTTGCAGACGTGACTGCAGAGTTGGACACCCACACAAAGACAATGACCAATCAGAACACAGTCATTATCATAGGAGGGCAGAATGACATTAATTTGGGCGGCAACTTTACACCTGAACAACATGTATACAAATTACAATGTGCCGCCCAAAATACTAACATTGTAGTCTCGACTCTGCCCTTCTGGTACAACAGACCAACACTATGCAGCGAGATTAAGCACGCAAACCAACAACTAAAACTGCAACTGAGAGAAACAGATGTACCACTTTTTGAAATGAATTTCCTCTCAGTAAAACACTTCACCCGGCACGGTCTCCACATAAACCTTGCTGGAAAACATGCAGTCGGTGAAAAGCTTGCACAATACATCAACAACACCAGTACTACGCAGCCTCCTGCCAAAAATCCATCCCTTTCACCTTCCTTACGTTCTCCACCCCACCCTTATTCTGAACCCTCTTACCCCCTCCTGTGAACCTACTCCCGTTTCTTCCATTCCCACTACCAATGACGCACCTTTTTCCTCACAACCTGTCACTGCTGGGACACATTACAACCTTCGACCACGCACTCGAGGTAAAAATGGAGTAAATATATATAGCAACTACAGTCAGATGCAGCAGAAAAACATTCGTGTAGGTACTTGCAAAAAATAAAGATATTGCACCATAATGTTCAATCCCTTTCAAATAAAACTGAGTTTATCGAGGAAGCTCTACAGAGCGATTTAAATCAAATGGATGTTCTTTGCTTTACAGAACATTGGTTATCTCCTAATGAACTTAGCATTTTCCAAATTCCAAACTTTTACCTCGCAGGCTATTATTGTAGAAAAAGGGAATCTCATAAAAGTCCTGCATATGGAGGTTCTTGCATTTATGTTAAAAATAATATTGATTCTGTCTCCTTGACGGAATTCAATGAGTATTCTGTTGAAAATGTTTTTGTAATTTCTGTTGTACACCTTCCTATGCTAAAATGATATTGCTTTGCATCTACACGCCTCCAACAAAGAGCTGCAGATTACATTTTGTTCTTAGAAAAACTAGAGATAACACTAATCAAAGTCATCAATCGCTCTTTTGAATCCATTGTTGTATGCGGAGATTTTAACATTGATTTTCTGGTCGAATCTTGCGAGAAAGACCAGTTTCTTAATTTAATTAATTCCTTCAATTTAGATATTACAATAAAAGTACCTACACGGATCACAGTAAATTCAACGAAGGCAATCGAACAAATAATAATTAATAAAACCACTACTCGACATGAAATTGGATACAGTGACCACGATGCACAAATTCTTACCATTATACGAAATACGTACAATGACACAATAAATAATGAAAATGATAATGAAATGAATAATGATAATAATAATGAAAAATAGTCAGGACATTTTAAGCGCTAGTAACAAAACTAAAGCAATGTGGGATATCGTAAAAAGTTCAAACACATCATCTCGATACCTTGTAGAGAATGTTACTTTAAAGGATAATGAAAGAGAAACGAGTAATCCGGAAAAAGTTGCCAATCTCTTCAACAAACACTTTTCCAGAATTGCGTCTGATCTCACGAAGGGACTAAAATCACAAAATTCAACATTTTACACTTCCCAAAAAATTTCAGATACGATGTTTATTCCCGAAACTTCTCCCAACGAAATCCTCAGAATAGTCAGTAAACTAAAAATAAATATTCATCTGGTTTAGATAAATAATACACGTAAGAGTAGAGTGTATTCTAAAAGTAAAATAAAATTATTCATTGATTACTTGCTGCAGGAGTCATGGGACGCGGTTTATAATACCAGTGATACAAACGATAAAGATTATTCTTTTTTTTCAACGCTTTCATTTCATTTTAACACTTGCTTTCCTCTTCAGAAAAGAAAATTAAATATTTCACGCAAAAGCAATTCTTGGATAACACAAGGGATTAGAACATCATGTAAAAACAAACGAGTTCTTACTTTCATTTCTAAGCATCATAACGTATCTCAAGATTTCCTCCTGTACTTTAAAAAATACAAATCATTGTTAAGAAAAGTCATAACGCAGGCTAAAATCATGAAACACGATCAGGATATTTTGAACTCAAATAACAAAACAAAATCAAAGTGGGATATAGTAAAAAATGCGACCAAACCAACTAGAAACCTTGTAGAGAATGTTGTTTTAAAAGATAACGATAGAGATATGAACGATCCGGCAACAGTGGCTAGTCTCTTTAACCAATACTTTTCAAGAATTGCTGTCGATCTCACTAAGGGTCTTCAGCCACAAAATTCAACATCTGACGTTTCCCTAAAAATCTTAGACACAATGTTCGTTTCCGAAACCTCTTCCTATGAAATTCTCAAAATAATCGATAAATAAAAAAAATAAATATTCGGCCGGTTTAGATGAATTTCTGGATTGTTTGTTAAAGATGTGCGCGCCAGCCATTATACACCCGTTAACTCACATATTTAATGCATCCTTATGCACCGGAATTTTTCCAGATATTTTTAAAACAGCTAAGATTAAGCCGCTCTTCAAAAAAGGCAACAAAAATGAAATTCAAAATTATTGGCCAATTTCTCTTTTATCAGTTTTTTCAAAAATATTAAGAGATACTATTTTATGTGCGAATGGAAACCTTTCTCAATAAACACGACGCGTTTTCAAATTGCCAACATGGATTCCGGAAATCAAAATCTACGGAAACAGCCATTTTTTCTTTTCTTAAAGATGTTGCCTCATCATTGGATCAAAACGAAGCAACTATTGGAATATTTTTAGATGTTTCAAAAGCTTTTGACGTCATTGACCATAACATTTTACTTTCAAAATTACCTTCATATGGAATTCGTGGTATTGCTCTAGATTGGCTATGTTCGTACCTTAAACAACGATCTCAGAGAGTAGAAATACCTTACTGGAATGATGGAACCTTATGTACACACCTTTCCGGTTCTTTGCCAATTGTACGTGGAGTCCCGCAAGGATCGATTTTAGGCCCTATTCTCTTCCTATTATACGTAAATGACATGCCCTTAGCGATTCGAAACGGAAGAACAGTTCTCTTTGCGGATGATACAAATATTCTTTGGAACAAAGAAACCGTAAATAGTACAATATCAGATGTTTCAAATTGGTTCCGTAATAACAAATTAATAGTAAATGAAAAGAAAACTGTTTCAATGCAGTTTTCCATTTCAAATAAAAAATTCTATATTCCATTGAAAATGAACGGTAAGCCATTGACTAATGTTAATGTAACAAAATTTTTAGGTCTATCAATTCAGTCAAACCTCAAATGGAATGCCCACTTAAATGAATTGAACACAAAATTAAGTTCATTATGCTACGCGTTCAGAATTCTTTCAAATTCCGTCAGCCTTCATACAGCTCGTTGTGTATATTTTGCCAATGTTCACTCCCGCCTGAGATATGGCATAATATTTTGGGGAAACACATCTTATAGTTCACAGACTTTCAGATTATAAAAAAGAATTGTACGAATAATAAGCAAATCCAACCCACGTGATTCTTGTAAGTCACTCTTTATTAATCTAGGAATTTTACCATTACCTTGTCTCCTGATTTACGAATCAGTAGTTTTTGTCAAAAATGACTTACTTAAGGGCGGGAATATTTTTTCAGCAAACGCCGATGTAAGTATAACACACGACGTAGTAATCATATTCATCAGGTGGCAGTAACAAGAGCTCACTACAAAAAATTCACATACAATTCATGTACATTACAACACTTTGCCAGAAGACATTAAACGATTAAATTCGATAGAAAAGTTTAAGTCTCATGTAAATTCTTATCTGCTGCATAACTGTTTCTATACAATTCGAGACTATACCGAGCATCAAAAAGGAAAGTAGCATTAACTTTGACAATGATTGTTAATGCAATTGTTTATCATTTTGACTGTATAATTCTAAACAACGTGTAACAAGTATTGTACCACAGTTTCTGGGTTGATGGCCCCCATCTCGATTAGGTTTTTCATCCAGTTTCCCAGATCCTTGAGCAAATGCTGAGATGGTCCCTTGTTTTGCTTCTGGACATAAATGTAACTTCATTATTTGTGCACGTCTTCTGAATTTCAGTGGGAAATATAGTTATTCAAATTATTGTTTTCCATATTATCGCGGCAAAAAGTATTATTCTTTCATGAAGAACATGAGGATTTACGGCAGGAATTTGTAGCTAATTTACCTTTGAAAATATATTTTATAATATAGGAGCGAATATTTTGTCAACAAAATTGGAAAAATACCCTCTCTTTTCTGTATTCAAAATTCGACTAGAATATGGTTTAGGATAGAGATCACAGAATTATGAAAACGTGCACAAATTTCACTTCTCCCCATAGCTCGTCACACACAGTTTTTAACTGTTTTTGACGTAAATAAAATAAACTCTTGTTCGTTGAAAAGTTTCATTTTTCGAAAATTTTAAAAATTAAAACGTTTTTGGCTTCTTCCAACAACTAAAATAGTGAAGATACAATTTCTTTCTTAATGAAATGTGTTTATCAAAAACAGATCTTCAAATAAAGTCATATTGAATTTTTGGAAAATATGAGTATTTTTGTGTAATTTGGCGCCAAACATAGTCGCCCGGTCCGAAATTACTGCCCTTCGCGAACGCAATCGAGGTAATTTCAGGCAGTTGAATTCTACGTAAATATTAATAGCTATTAACAAATTTAACAATAACAATAGTTATAATAAAATTAGTATTCTTAATTATAGAGGCCACATTTATCAAACCAATTTATAAAGGTTATCATATGAGACCTACTTATTTATTACATTACATATACACTGAAACACTGGTACAGCCATGCGTACTGAAATAAAGAGATCTAGAACCAATCAGAATACGGCGCTCGGGTCGGCAACGACTATATAAGATAACTAGAGTCTGGCACAATTGTTAGATCGGTTGCTGACTGCTACAATGGTAGGTTTTCACGATTTTAGTGAGCTTGAACGCGGTGTTAAAGTCAGCGCGGGAGAGATTGAGGTCTGCATCTCCGAGGTCACGATGAAGTTTGGATTATCCCGCACGACCGTTTCACGAGTGAACCGTGAATATCGGGAATCCGGTAAAACATCAAACCTCCGGCCAAAGAGTATTTCCTAGAGACGGCACTCAATGTTAAACGGAGAAGCCTTATTTGTCAACATCCGGTCCGCCACATTGGTTTGTACTACTTTCTATTGGGCAAACGGACAGCCAATAGCGTAGAAGTAACCGGTAAATTTGAAATGAACGAGCTACGCGAGAATTTTAAAATTTCACTCCCATATTTTGGCATTAATTTATCAAAAACTACACAATAATTTTTATTATCAAAAACTACACAAGGATTTTGTGGGAAAATGTCAAATTAAGGCAGGAAAATCAAGTATTTATTGAGCATATTGATATTACACAATTTTTAAAAAAATTCATTAGTGTTAACAATTTTGTATTACACAAGGCAATAAACACAGTACACCATCTGAAATGCAACTTTACTTGCTTGTAGACATGCCAAATAAATGTGAATACTATGGAATACTGCATTACTACAGAGCATTACACATGAACAGTGTTGAAAAGAAACAACTGAAAAAAATACCACTCCTTTGCCCTGGGGTCAATCCATTTTAAGTGGTCCAGAATTTAATAAATTGGTCGCTCGACCATCTCGAAAAAAATTCATATTTTGTATATAAATTTCCTTATGTTTTGGCTGCTCAAAACCATCTTTAACTTTTTTTATTGTACCTGGTTTGCAAATGGCGGCCATTTTTGTTTCGCGCCGTGCGCCATTTTTCGCGTTCGCAGACATTTACTATTTCCTAACATACTCAGCTCTAGGTTGTTCTAGCATTCTAGAATAAAAAGCATTCGATTCAGCATACTCTGGCCTGCAAATCGAAATATTATTTACCTATTTTCTATGTTTTTATTTGGGAAATATTTGCAACCAAATCTATGGAACGCGAATGAACAAAATTCGATTTTCAGAGAGTAATTTTTCAAAGAAGGAATAGAATCTAAGCCTTAATTTTTTCTGTGCTTTTACACACAATAGTATAGTTACTTTTTGTAAAATATCATTGGTATACAACGCACCCCTTGAAAATTGGAATTTTGGATTTTTCCCCAATTTTGAACTGTAATATCTCTGTTGGGGGACCAGATAAAAATCTGAAAATTGCACACATGCTAGACCGCTATCATACCAAACTTCAGTAAAAATTACAAGTTTTAGATTTAACTCGAAGTATTTTTTTAAAAATTGAAAACTTACGAAAAAAAGGCTTCATTTCCCCATTGAGGATACTTTGTGCCAAGTAGAAATCACATTATTTTGAAGCTATTTTAAATTAAAATCTACATTGATTTAAAATAATGAATTATACTTAATAATTAATGTATCTAAAAGTGGCCAAATATATAATTTTCAATATTACGTATACTTTACTCTAACACAAACTTACAATTTGACATCTACGTCCGTAATTGAAGACTGGTTATCCTGATTTTGAAAGCTGAACTGCTTAAAACAAAAATTATTTATCAAATACAACAAATAAATTAATTCAGCGTTTTGTTTATGTTTTCGCGTTTAAATTTGCCATTCTGCTTACTATTTCTGAATGTTTCTGCAGAGATACGAACTTAAATCTGAAAGTAGATTGTGAAAGTGCAAATATTTGATTGCACTAAGAACCGAGCCTGAAACTTTCTGACAACTGGACATATATTCTAACAACTGAGCTGTGAAATCAAACATTGCAATCATGATTCAAGATAATTCACAATCTAATCGGGATCACCACTCATATTGACAATGTAATTGGTATGAAGGTTAACAAAACACAATAATACACACATTGTAGAATAAAAATTCAATCAAGACAGAGTTTGTCATGAGAAACAATTATTGCCAGAACAGTAGAACATTACATATGCAACTTATATAAATTCCAATAATAAAAACCAATTGATAGGCACTACTAACAATAAAAAAATCTTACAGACCAGATATTAAGCCCTAAAGAAATCCTAAAACTGCATGAAAATAGGCTCTAAAACAGGGACTCAAAACTCTAGTATTCATAATTCCCCAATAAATTGTCTTCACAGAGCAAGAGGGAATCCAAATTTGAGAAAATGACTTGTCTTTTCACAGAATGAATTTTATATTCAAATAAAATTAAATTTTATTAGAACTTTCCAAATCAGATGTGGAAAATATGGTTTATGTAGCATCCAATGACAGACTACCCATTGATCTTAAAATACTCATTATTCGTATCACTACAAACGGTCTGCGTAAAAGAGGTATAAGTAGAAATTTTGTGCAGAATGAAGAAAGTCATTCACTGAACATAACAATAATTCTTTAAAATTAGCTCTCTTAGTACTGACTCTCCAAAGAGAACCTAAAGTTAGAGACAAAATGGTCACTCCAAGTCAATTGACATTATTGGGGCATATTTTTAACATTAAGAAGTAATAGACCACTATTATATTCACTTTTATGAATATTTTCCATGTTTTTTAACTGCAAAATATTTATATTATCAGCAATAACTTTTCACATATTCTTCATACCAGAGTGCCTGCACACCAATCTGATGATATCACTAATAAAGTGAAGCAAATGCATTGAAGTCACAGATTCATCTTCCGGAATGGTTTCAGCACCTGTAATCACCAACCATAAAAATATTTGTTTTTTTATTTACTCTAATTCACACTCAATTGGTACTAATAACTGTATATTCAACGGAAAAACTTACCATGAGAACTGTCCATAACAACATTAGGTGACACCTCTCATGGGTGAAAAAGATCTGAAAATGGAGAAAAATATGAATTTTTTCCCACCTTTAAAACATGCAACAAAGTGATAATTGACTTGCTTAAAGATTATAGCAAACACTTACCATGAACAAGGCTAGCATGTGCATCTGCCGCACTTGATGTATCAGCACACTGAATGGCAGAGCCACCTGTATTCATCAACGAATTATTACCCTATTTTATACCATACATTATGCTTTCAATAGCATGCTTCTATTTCACGCACATAAAGAAACTTACCATTTTCAGTTCGAATTGCTGCCTGAGTACAAAGATCTGAAAATTAAAAAATGCTGGTAAGGAAGACTCGCATCGAACTACTGTGTAATTAAAATTAATCCCACAAAAACAAAATTGTATCCCCCTTTTGCAATCTCAAACATATCTGTCCTATTTGAAGTTCTATTGTCTGTTAGCAATTGAACTTCAGATGAACTTCAAATTTATTTTTTAAAATGGCTTACCGATTACACCCATTGGTATTGTGGGTGTCACCTCTGTTGGTTCAAACAAGGGATCTGCAAGTGAACATGACCATTAAAAATAATTCAAAATTTACAATGGAATTTTTTGAATGCTCTTTCAAGGCAAACACTTACCATGAATTATCACACTTATTGTTCGCCAATCTCTATCATTCAGGAATTTTCTTGGCCATATTTTTGACGAACACATTTGTAGCACAACAGTAAATCACAACACATTACGAACACATTTGCAGACTAAAAAAGCTGTAAATTAGAAAATTTCTGGAATTCACTGATATATTCTTTGCTAGCACCCGTTAATGGCCCCACAAACAGCACGAAATTCCACAACACAGTCTCACAGATATACTCTTTGAGCACGAGGCGGCCACGCTGGACGGACGTTGAAGCAATCCAACGATAATTCAACAGGCGCCGACCCGGAGAGCTTTGAAAATGAGTAGTTCTCCGATACACCGCTAGAGCGTGTTCGTGTAGTACAAATGTATATGGCGTCGCTCTGAGCTCTGATTGGCTACTGTATTGGATTTGAATAAGGAATATCTCCAGCCTATCTAGTGGCACACCACTGCCTCCGGCATCGCTGCTGCCGCAGAAAGATCGTGCAAGAACGGGACCGACGACAACTGAAGAGAATTATTACACGCGACAGAAGTGCAACCCTTCCGCAAATTGCTGCATATTTCAATGCTGGGTCATCAACAAGTGTCAGCGTGAAGACCATTCAACCAGACGTTATCGATATGGGGTTTCGGAGCCGATGGCCCGCTCGTGTACCCTTGATGACTGCACGACACAAAGCTTGACGCTTCGCTTGAACCGGTCAACACCGACATTGAAGTGTTGATGATTGGAAAAACGTTTCCTGGTCTTACTAGTCTCGTTTCACATTGTTTCGAACGGAAGGAGATGTGTGAGTATGGTGACAACCAAGACCATCTTCAATTGAAGATGGTCTTGTGACAACCTCATGAATCCATGGACCCTGTATATTAACAGGGGACTGTTCGAGCTGATGGAGGCTCTTTGATGGTATGGGGCGTGTGCAGTTGGAGTGATATAGGACCGCTGATACGGTAAACTTTTACAGTACTGTAATTAAACCGGTAGTATTGTATGGTTCTGAAGCTTGGACCTCGCGAAGAAAATGGAAAATAACCTGCCAATATGAGAAACAAAAATTTTACGTAGAATATATTGGACCGGTTAAAGAAAATAAAATCTGGAGGAGAAGAACAAATGCAAGTTGGACGAACTATAAAAAACACCTAAGATAGTTACCTGCATCAAGATAAGAAGGTTGCAATGGATTGAACATGTAATAAGAATGAAGGAAGAGAGGGCCATAAAGAAGATATATGTAGGGAGCATGGCCGGGAGAAGAGACAGGCCGATTGTTTGTCTATTAAAATTGTTGAAAGTTTAATTTTTTAGCTAAGAAAACTTACATATAAACAAACGTTGTTCATCAATTCACAATCTCATATAAGTAAAAGCAGACATGAATAGTTTTAAAACAAACCAAAAATGTGTGTGTAGTACACTAATACGATATGGAAATCCTGTAAAAAGCCATACAGGTGGCTAGAACAGCGGAAACTTGTACTCATCAAAATATACCTATCATGTATATGAGTGATGTGAAAGAATTGAGT
This sequence comes from Acheta domesticus, assembly GCA_031308135.1. Lineage (NCBI taxonomy): Eukaryota > Metazoa > Arthropoda > Insecta > Orthoptera > Gryllidae > Acheta > Acheta domesticus. The sequence goes on along the minus strand of JAHLJT010000631.1, from coordinate 15,408,951 downwards.
ACAAAAGTAACCATTCATTTTTAAACATGTGTATTAAAAAATTTTTAGTACATTTAAAACGTTTAAACCAGGTTAAACGTTTAAAAAAATCAGTTATGTGTGTACTTCTGAAAGAGCATTAAAAACAGAATAGATTAACGAATTAAAAGTATTAATTCCCCCTAATAATAGCAATAATAATAATAATAATAATAATAATAATAATAATAATAATAATACTTGAAAAGACACGACAGGGTGTGTAGCTACCTCCACTGGCAGATCTGTACCGCCCTCGAAGTTCCAAACACATGCCCCAAGTGGTACGAACACTCACCAAAACCGGTGACGTCTTTTGGATTGTGTACGATATTGTACGACCTACAAATTCAAACTGATCGCACGATAGCGGCAAACAAACCGGATATAGTTATCCGGGATTTGGAGAAAAAATCGTGTTTACTTGTCGATGTTGCTGCACCTTGCAATCAAAACGTCGTTACCAAGGAGGCAGAGAAACGTCTTAAATACACGAGTTTGGAAATCGAGATCAGCCGAATGTGGGGCGTGAAAGCACAGGTCGTACCGACAGTTATCGAAGCTCTGGGATTTGTTCCGCAAAATCTGAGTAAGAACTTGTCTAAGCTCCCCGGTAATTCAAAAGACTGGGAAGTGCAAGAAATTGTTTTATTTGGAACAGCCCACATTTTGCGCAAAGTATTGTAGAGGCACTGACAGTTACTGGATCTGCTCCTTAGGTAGCTAGTTGCAACCTGGAGTAGATTTTATATTCAGCTGACTCATAACATCTTTAGTCGTGATGTAGTGGAAAAATAATAATAATAATATCGCAATCCCAAACACACACAGCCTTCAGTCCTCCCACACAGAAAAGGTTGCCAAGAACAATGATTTAGCAATAGAAATAAAAGCACAGTGGAAAATGGAGAAAGTTTACACAATACCCATCATTGTGTCCATAACTGGTGTCATCCCAACAACTTTGGATAACAGCCTACAACAGTTGAAAATGCCAAAGACATTGTACATGGAATTACAGAAAGTTGTCATCCTCAATACTTGCGCAATAGTCAGAAAGTTAAGAGTGGTAAATAAATATTAAGGCAAGACGTACGCAAATTTGCGTTTTTCAAAAATTATATTTAGCTCTGTTACGTCTAATTTTTTAATATATGACTCATTAAATTGAGATCCTTAGCACTCTTCATTACCAATGTTTATTACAATATAGAGAAGAAGGTCCAAATATGGGCTAGCTTTTGATTTTTGAATGTAGTTGGCACATCTTTGGACATATTGGGGAATTTAAACTTTGAGCGGTATCTTTGATTCATATCCTTCAATTCTAGAAAGTTTCAGAATTAAAAAATCATAATTTAATAAAAAAATTCTTTATTCAAAAAATTGGCAAAACGTCGCATTTTAAAAATGGGGTCCAAATATGGGTTACCCCTAATTTTTTTAGAAAAATGTAATAAAAAAATAAATGACAGTAAAATTCACCTGCAAATAGTATAATACTCGTATAAACACAAAATCGTAAATTCTCTTACAAAAATCACTGGTATAAACGGAAGCTTTCTTTTTGTCAGTTTGGAGCGGTACACACTGTCGTAGCTTGGACCGTTGTATCTCCTCACGGTAAGGTGTTCCAGATGATTTATCAGACTTTAAATGTAATAATTATAATTAGCTTCGTAAATTGTAGGTGCATTGTAATTAGGTGTCTTATTTTTAGGCTATTTGAAAATGGTTTTGGTCTGGTCCAAATATGAGCCTCTCCGGATATGTTGCCCGTTCTTAGACCTCACTCAATAGCCCATATTTAGACCAAACCCCCTTTTACAATACCATCGTGTCTACAATTACTGGTATGAAGTAGGAGGTTGAATGAGGCATTGAAACTGTTCACCAACTCAACGTTAACACAGCTCTGCTGCCAAATAACTTTTACAACCAACTCGCTAATAGTTAAAAACAATATTCTACATATCTGCTGAAGGTTTAACGACAGAAAAACACGAGATTCGATGATTTTTTTCGCGTAGCTTCTGAACGTGTTGACTGTTGGGCACCAACTGCTCGTCGCTCTTCAATGGGACCGAGGGGACTACTTTCATGCCATTTCCAAAAGAGTTCAACACCCTCTGGCTTTACAATAGAAACTAGCCCGTTTTTAGACCCCATCTTCTATTTGCACCTTTTCCTCTAATATTTCAAAATACGTAGGTAGTTTATCATAAAATCACTTGAGACAATCGCACTTTGACTTGCATAACCACCAATGATGTATACATAAACTCCTAGATGGATGACTGAATTATTTTTTGCTTTTGTTTAATCCATTTTTACCCATAAGATGGGTTTCACAACAATATCGTGTAGTGGAATCTTAGTCTTAAGTGTTCGTTTTGAACATGTATTTTAATCTATTCATTTATTCTGTAAATGTATGTTTTGTTCTATTTCCTGTGAAATTAAAAGAAACATTATTATTTGAATATTTTCTTTCAGTGGTGAAAGATATCATTTAAATGTTTGTTCCTGCAAAAAGTTTTGTATTGATATGTAAATAAAAAATGCCTACCCATAAAAAGTACGTATGTACCATATTTCTCTACGTGTTTTCATTTTAAATCTCTTAATCCAACAGTTATTTACAACCATCCATTAAGAAAGAAAAAAGGGATATTTGGAGTGAAACGCAGTTTTCCTAATCACATGAATAATAAGTACGTCTAATTCTTATTTTTGAAAACGGAATATTGAAACAGAGGAAGAATCCTTAATAATAAAGCTGCCGTAGTAATAATAATTTACTGTCACGTGCAGTATTAACATATAAATTGAACTCTTCTGAAGTAGTATAACAAGTTTGTACCAGTAAGTCATAATAAAAAACAAGTCCTCATTTTTGCAAGTCTCCGGTAACAGTATGTCAATGCTGTTCGTAGTTTTATGTAAATTAAAAAATATATTTCGACAATTTATTGTTGCCTACAGCTTTAGTTTCTTATGATGGAACAGAGCCATGTTAATAAATACAATGTGTACGTGTTACACTCGTAAAAATTTACCGAACTGTCTTGGGCTGCATTTGACATTCGAAGCTTTTGCCGTGCAACATGGCTCCCTGTACGGCCTCACCTCCGCCTATTAGGAAAGCGCGGAGTCAGCCATCTAGTGGTATTTATATACATCATTGATAACCACAAAATCGAAATGGCCGATTACCGTCGCTTGGGTTAACAAATCGGTTAGTGAACGATTTTGCCGCTAGAGGCGCTTGAGTCAAACTAAGCTTTCTGCATGAAAAATTATGAACATGCTCAAACGTTTTCAGGCAGAAATCGTGCAATCTGATCTGCATGTTTTCTGTACGTCCAATCTACACAAAACTGTACTGAGTATATTTGTCGGCCTTAAAAATCTTATTAAATACGGAACTTAATTATTGTTGTGGATATGCAGTGTTTCCTGTCCTAACTTTCCTACAGCACTTACTGCTGTGCGATGTAATCGCACTGGTTCAGCTAGAATATAAGAAAGTTCATTACTTACAACTGGTAATAATCGTAATTTCATTGGTATTAACAATTACAGATCAAGCTGGATCTCGCAACACAACGCAAATCTATACGTTCTCAAAGCTCCGCCATCGTACTCTAGCACTTTCCGCCATTTTGCTGGGATGCGCATGAAGCCATCTTCCCGTTCGCATTCTAGCCGGGAATTTCAAACAACGCAAATTTCGTAGCTTTTTATTAATAAAGGAAAGCTGCGATTTATTCAATATTTAATTTCCTCTACTTCTAATTTTTTTTGTACCTCATTTGTTTAAAACCGTTCAGTGAGAGGCGAATAGGAGGGTCATCAAAATCAGCCTTTTCACAGAAATAATATATATGATGTTTCTTATAGAAGTGTACTTCATTATCTTCATTGAAAAAATGCGCAAAGCTGGTAAAGTCTGTCTCTCCAGTAGTAGCGAAAAACTGTTTTGTCAACTATTTTCGTTAAATTGTGTTCCCCTAAATCCTAAAATGTACTCACAGTTCTGCTCACGATGACCAGATATCCTCGTTTGCATTTCTCGCTCTACGGCATGTTCTCGTTAACGACCTCTGGGAGAAATGAAAGCATTCGGAAGTGGAGTCGGCGAGAGAAAGTGAATAACGGGTTTGTAACACAAGTTCTCGGCCATGCAGTATGTGTGGCTCGTTGGTCTAGGGGTATGATTCTCGCTTAGGGTGCGAGAGGTCCCGGGTTCAAATCCCGGACGAGCCCAATTTTTGTGTGAAACACTTGCTAGTGTGTGTAAGCAGTGCATTATATAGTTTCCGAAGCTAATTGGAGTCCCGAAATTTAAGACTTTGAGAGAGATAAAACACGCGATGAAAACAATGACGGTAGCGAAGCGCATTGTCGAAACGAATTCCCGAAAAATTAAGATACTATAGAAATTTGAGGTAGATCCTAGAAATCTCAACATCAAGTTTTCAGAATACAATGGGTGATGTATTGCATGATGTGTCAAGCAGTTTTCTAATATGTTAATTTGAAATGATTTGTACGATCATGCCCGTGTGACATGAACTGCAAAATACGAGCAGAAATATTTATGCAACAACATTCAAGATTTCGAAAAACGTCATAAGAGATCTTTGAAGCTTTGTTGTACAAGAATACATTAAATTATAAAATACACCCATAACGTAAATATTAATATGTGAGACGTTCCAAAAAAATAAGATTGACAGTCTTCATGAAAACAAGTATTAAAATTTTTTTCGTAAAACTTTGCTAAAACTTTGCCTCTTCTTGCGTAAGCATTTTCTCAGTGAACGATTCGCCAAACGGGAAAGAGGTTGATAAAGAGAGTTGGTATTTAAAAATGTCATACAATTTCTAAGTTTTAATATAATACAAGGATATTGTTACAAAATTACATAAAAACTTAACGTAATAATGATGTTACCCAATGTGACTAATACCCAAGTGTTTTTATATATTGTGTATTATTCGAAGTGTATTATTCGAAGCGGGAATGAAAAGCGATTTATTTTTAGAAAGGAATGTGCATATTTCTTCTCATTCTTCTAACTTTTGAACTAATCAACGATTGAGGAATACAATTTGATGACTGAAGAACCAAATTAGATACATTTTTAGAATGACAGACATTCTACGGGTATTTAATATCAATGTGTTACTTGCACTATAGTGCTATAGAGTAAACAATAAAACCGTATGTTAATATCGACCGCTTTGTGACGAAGCTACGTTATATAAAGAACATTCCTCTACACTAAAAGGAATAAAGTATTGTAACAATGCAATTCATATTCTATGATTATAACGGGACGTTTCTGCATGAGTGCGTGAAATCTAAGCGCACAAACGTATTTCCAGAGTTGTTTTAATACACCCTGAACAGTAATCTTGTTAAACATACTATTGGAAATACGCTCCACGTCTGCTTTCGTACGAAACCCGAAGCCGTGCCAATTCCGCCCGCATCGCGCCGGCAACTTCTCAATGAGCGTCCACGCTTCGTTGATTTTTCCACGGACTGTACAGCTACAAAACCCGCCCGCGCGTCGCCGCGGCCGGAATACATTTAAGGACTAAAAGCACGCAGTCATCGAGTCGCCATTCTTTCGCGCATAAAACCCGAGCCCGGTAATTATAGCTACTCGGTGCGCGGCCACAAGTTTGCTTCATTAATCACCAGACGGCGTTGCGGGCGCCGCCACTCGCGGTTCTCTCGTCCCATCCCCCCCCCACCCGCTTCCCCCTCGTGACGTCCATGTCGCCGCAGTGGAGAGCCTTCGCTTTGCCCGGCAAACGAGCGCGCGCTCCCGAAATGCGGTTTTGTCTCGACTGTAAAACACTGGCATGTGTGTCTACAGGACACCTGCACGGAATAGGATGTACAAAAATATTTCGCGGTGGCGCCTGTCATTACGATTATTTTGCCAGAAGGAAGCTACGGTTAAAACAATTTTTTTTCGGTGAAAAGAGGATAAAGTAATGGCAAGTGCAGGAGAGTAAAAATTGTTCACGTTGAAGTAGAAATCTTTAAGAATTTTTCTGAAATTTGGATAGTGCGAAACACATTGAAATGACACTAATTGATTGCCGGCGATCTAAAATGCATGCGAAGGAAGGAAAGCGTGGACAGTGAAACTTCCTCAGTTGCACACAAGTAGAGAACATTTCGGACTATTTTTACTTTCTCGCCTACTACTTTTCTACTTGCGTAGAAAAGAGAAAGTAATATATTGCTCCAACGAAAAATGGCGATTTTTGTCAGAAAAAAATTGTGGAGCCCTGACATCGGAAAAAGCGGATAAATCGTGTTAAATTACTTCCACAAATGTAATTAAATATATTAAAAATAATGTATTAAATTACTTTCACAAATACTTCGTGTAGTCAGAATCCTTGTTTTGTGGGTCCTAGATATAAACAAATTGCTTGACGGCAAAACGTCTGTGTGTCCGTGCGCCTATTCGTCCGTGGTCAACATCAGTGCGTAAATCCAAATTAAAATTCCACAAAATCAGTCTAATTATGTTGACTTTTACTTCTGCATTGCTCTAGTTATCGATTTGTAGGCGAATCTATACAAACATTAAAAGGCAACTGTTTTGTATATTTATATAAATAAGGTGTTGGTTACGTTTTAATAAGAATTAGTTGTTAGTCACATTAATTTGAAAATTGATATTTTCACGCATAAGAATGTAAATGTGAGAAGTCAAACGTAAGAACGTAAATGTGCTTCTATAGCATTACTCACAGTTTGGTTTTCTCCGTATTTACTTGAAATTATTGAAGTCAATAAGTTCCAAGGCAATACTGTTCGTAGGGTTTTGCAAATTTATTTTTAAAATACGTTAATACCACGGTGTGAGATATATTTCTTTCACCATAGTTAATGCGGGTGCAAACTGAATGAAATTTGCCGCGCGACGATTCACTTTTCGCATTCAACGCCACCTACGTAGATCTATTTGGGTGAAGTTGGTTTAATTCCCGGCCTACTCACTAAGATGGCAGCGCTAAAACACGGAAAAACACGTTTTTGGAAATTTCTTAGAATCTTCTGGCCGGATCCAAAAAAAAAAATTATCAGCTTCTCGCCAGGAGTCCGAGACGTGCCGAATGACACCTTGTGAATCTCGATTGGTGCACGAGAAGTGGTCTAACGAGAGTGAGGAATCCGCACGCACGCACCCATGCACATATGCAGTTACTCAAATACTGTAAAGGGAGTAAACCGAAAAAAGGAAATAGCTCACATTTCTGAAGAAAACTGACTTTGAGTAAGTCTAAATCTCTTAATTCTGTTTCAATTAATGTAATTCGCTTCCTTGGAAATGTATACGATATTTGTTTCACATATTTTATTGAGGTTTAATTCGCTTACAATTATTTACGATAACGTAATCGGTATTTACGGTAATGTAATCGGTAAGATGTGTTACGGTATCGTTTTTCTTCTGAGAAATGTGGTCAACTCATGTGATGTATTTTGTTGATCGAGGTTAGTGGGAGGCCATGAATGATCTCAGCATTAAAGACCAAAAAAAGAGAAAAGAAGTCGTGTAAAAATGTAAAAGGTATACGCATGTGAATTATTTGTTACTTCAGAAAATATTATTGAGATATCAATAAGCATGGATGATGAAACTGAAAGAAGAGCAACTTAAGCTCCGAATTGTTTAATACCAGAAAAGTCAAGAATGTCTTAAGAAATACTATAATATTTTTCAAGAACTGTGTAGGGAAAAAAATGTTTCCGATATTTCTGAAAAAGTTATGCTGACATATTTCACTTTTAAAGCTCTAAAAGAGAAGCCCAGTTCAATGTGGTGTCACTACTCCATGCTACGAAGCACAATCTCAGTCAATAAAAATGTTGAGGTAAGTAAGTACACGCAATTGGTCGCTTTTCTTAAGAGACAAAGTGACGAATATGTGCCCAAGAAATCGTGAATTTTTGAACAAGAAGATATCCGTATATTTTTACTGAAGGCAAATGACGATCATTATTTAATTATGAAAGTAACATTAATTGGAGAGATATTTCGAGCTTGTCAAAGAGAATAAATGAAAAATATGACGGTAAAAGACGTAGTTGACTATAATACATGTTTTAAAATTAAGATTCCAAATACGAAAACTAAGAGTATGAGAGAATGTGTTATCACGAGAGGAAATGTCGAAGGATTTAATTTTTTAGTGACGTTGAAAAAAAACATTAGTCTTCGTCCTTTAATAACAAATCATGATCGCTTTTTTGTAAATTACAAATATGGGAAATGCACAATATAACCTGTTGGCATTAACACATTTGGGGCCATTCTTAAACTTATTGGTACATATCTTGGAAGAAAAAATCCTGAAGTTTTAACTGGACATTGCTTTGGAAGATCATCTATTTCTTTGCTAGTTGACTCAGGTGTTGATATACATACGTTGAAAAGACACGGAGGATTGGAAGTATAGTTACGTCTTCATCTGCGGGCATTAATTGAAATAATTGTACAAATGTTCTATTCAATATTTATAATAAATAGATTTTCTTTGAAGTGTTGGCTTTTGTTAATAGTAGGCCTTGGAATATTACAACATTGAGTGCTCTAATAACGTCTATTAGGACACACTTTTCAGTTTTCTAATGTTTCACGTTAGAACATCAAAGTGGATAAAATACAATACAGGCCAATCCAAATTCAACAGAATAAAAAAACTCTTGTTAAACTGAACTAAAGATGTGTTTGGTCTCTCTTTTCCTATGGCCTAGTCGTCTTAACTTTTCGAGAAAATCATTTCCATGAATATTGTTCATTTTAAAATAGAGGAAACGTTTTTTTAAATACGTCGCTAATAAATTAGACTATTCCGGTACAAAAAAAAGTTTCCTAACATTCAAGAGACTTGCAACATATCGAGTTTCCAGGAATCTTCGACAGAAACATTGCCAGCACTTCCAAGAAGAGAGAACAGAAATGCAAGCAACCCAAGTTTCCGCGACCGCGTGTGTCATTTTAAATTCACATTACCCACCCTCCCCAGTATTTATTTCCAGATTATCGTTCTCCGTCGGCATAGCTGCACCATTGGATACGTCAACAACATCTTAATGGTTAATTCTTAAGTTTCATTCCCATTGCTGTGCCAGTTCACATTAAATCCTCGCCCATTCGCAACCCTTTCACGTTCACGGGCCAAATGCTGCTATTCGGGAGGCATAAGTACCCTGTTATACATGGCAATGTTATGAGTATGCACTCTGGTTATGCACTCTGGAAGAAGCACTATCAATGATTCAGCCAATGAGATAAATGCCACAGCAATATTTGATAATCGCTACATGATAAACTCAATTATATTATTGAAGTGTTAGCGGTATTTAATTGGTGTTAATAAATTCCTCGTTCAAGTAAAATATGTAATAGCGATTATAAAAATTGATTGTAATCTTCACGTCATTTGCACATAATTAGTCATTTCAAGTGGGAAAAAATTCACCATCTGCTCAATTCGATGAACAAAATATATTTTTAAGATACGAAATTAGCCATACGAGTTCTATCATTTTGAAATCTATGTTAAATTAATTACATGTGATGACGCTGGAATAAGACTATTTTCGACTTTCATTAGTACATTGTCGTACACTTTGGATTCTAAGTTAGTAACTATAATACGAATTTTAATCTGAATGCTTTCAGAAATGAACCGGGCTTATTTTCTAGATTCTTTGTCATGTAAAATGGGTTGGTTGAAATTAAAGTTGTCGAATTTTTGTATTCGATGGCGTTGTATAGAACTGCGACGGGGACCTATATCTTTAATAATATTCTGGTGGATCCTCATCTGGTGGACTCTGATTTTCCTCTTAGTGTGGCGTCATATGGGTGTAATCAAAACACAGACGAGAGTGAGTTGTAATAACAGTGAGTTTATTCATAAACTAGACCGTAGTCACAAATAACGAATTTCTCTGCTTACAATTAACTAACTAAATAGATCCCACTACTAGGAGAGATTTCAATCGAACGGCTACCACACCGCTCTACATCTCAGACCTAATGCATGTCTCGCTCGTCACAATGAATTGCCGGCCCCTTGCCCACGTGCGCCACTCACACAAACCTACGCACAACCGCACGCCAACGCTGCTGAGAAACAAGAAGACGGAGGCATTGTTCTCGTGCCTTTATATAGGCCCTTCGCCAACCCCTGCCTCCGCGCCGTATCCACACTAGGCAGAAATTCCCAATGCGTCATCTTCTGCGCTCTTTGTTTGACATCGTACCATCTGCCGCAGGTAGTCACCGTTTCAGCGCTCCACGACGCTACATTAGGCTGGCCTGTGTACGAAATATAATACTCAAGACGGAGAAGACAACAATAACAATTTTCGAAGAATATGTTAGTTAAAATAATTAATTCATTACAGTATTTAATGAGTATTTTATTAGTTATTCTTGATCAGAGTACGTGATACTTTTTGAGAAACCATTTTGTGTGGATTTTTTTCAGCAGGATTTTTGCTGATTTAGACCACTAGTATTTGGTGAATTGTCACAAACAGTAGACATGTAATTATTGACACTGTTCAGAAAAGTTAGCTGTGTAGAAATAAATTTTTGATAAAATTTTATATATTACATTTATTTGAACTACAATTGGGTATGACCCGATGGCAGTTGATTAACATTAATTACAATAATAATAATAATATAATAAAAGAGTACTACACAAAACGATGCAATAATCATACTATCTCTAATATGAAGTGTTATAACAATTATTTCAACTCTACTATGATATACAATTATATGTTGGTGATAATAAAAATCAGTACGAGCTACATTGATAATGGCTAAATTAGATTGAAAAAAATGCATTTATCACGTTCACTACACTGCATTGCACAACACTACATTGTTTTGCATTGAATTACACAAACCAGCTCTTCATCACACTTCACAGCACTTAGTTACTCATTTAACATCTGTTACTCTCAGCTTGTTCTTATTTCTAAAACTACGTGCACTTAGAAGGAAGGCCTTGAAAGTTGCTGCGGGTAAACTGTTTCAGTCTCTAATTGCTCTGTTACAAAATGAGAATTTCCCAAGATCAGAATTTTGTTTCCTTGTATATATAGTGTATACAATGTGCATACAATAGTGCATACAATACAAGTGTATACATGATCAGTATGAAAGAAAATAATTACTATCGTTATAGTCAAAAAGTGCATAATTTTACTCACATAGTACATTCTTTTTAATCTAACCATTGTTTCACACAATTTATTACAGAAGTTGGTGGAATTAAGTTCTCACGAATTTGGGGGAAGAAAAATGGCGTAGAAAATTCCATCTTGAAAAGGAAAATATAGTCTGAAGGAAGAAACGAGAGAGGAAAAGAGGGAAATATCTGAAATGTAAAAGCCTGTCCTGAACATCATGTGTTTACGAGACTTTGATAGTCTGCAGTGGAGAGCCGGGCGTGTACTCAAACACTATCGCGGTCTCTCTCTCTCTGCCCCTCTCCCCTTCGTTCCCAGCGAAAGAGCTTCGTGTCTGTTCCACTTGGAAAAACGTAACTGGAGCGGTTGTAGTTACTGCGTACAGTGGGTCAAAACTAGACTAAAACTGTTTCTGAAACTGAAAAACGTTTTTTTCCAGTTTCACAAGTAGTTCCAAAAGTCAGCTTCGTCTTTTGTCTACATTATTCTTTACCCCTGCTTATTTTTAAACTAACGAGAAATGCTCGAAAGGGGTTTTCAAATAGATTTGGAGTAATATTTCCCATTCATAAATAAAATGAACATTATTCTACAATTGGGATATGTTGCACGGTGACAAAATACAGTGCTCAGTGACAAAGTGTCGAGTTTGGTGACAAAATGAAGAACACGGAAATATGTTAACTGCAATTTAAACAAATGCGAAAATAAACTTAACACAATAATTTACAACAAGCTACAACTGTTAATACGCAAAAGATACTACCACAGTGGAACCTCGTTATAACAGAACCTGCGTAAAAGATATGATATGCTCTGTACCAGATCTCAGTGGATAAATTATGAGCATTTTCTTCCTGGGTGCAACCTGCTTTTAACTCAGTTTCTCACGTATTGTATACAAAATATGGTTTCAAAGGAGTGTTTCTTTCCTTGAGTTGGAAAATTCGAAAAGAAATTTTCCTAAGCTACGTGCCGCGTGACATTTTCATTTTACTCACAAAAGTCCTTGGCAAACGCTTCATAAGAGGTTCCCGCCTTTGTAATTCTTCTTTGTCTTCATCTTCTCCATCTTTTCTCTTCATCTTCTTTTTTATCTTCTTCTTTATCTTATTCTCTTCATCTTCCTCTTCGGTCCCTAGCTGGCGGATGGTGGAAGACTCTGGCACCGAAACCAGTACGCCGCTGGATTCGGGACGTTGTGTAGGACATGCTTCCAGTGAACCTTCCATGAACCTAGGACCTCCGGGTCAGAGGGACTGCAGTAACATCAGGTTGATGCACTGAGCCATCTCTCCCGGTTTTATTACAGGAGGTGCCGGTCATTCTTTGCAGCTACACCTACCCGTCGGCTTGCAGAGATTTTCCCCAACGAGGTATCTCCTCCCACCATCATGGCACCGCCCAAGAAGGGACAAGTCCTTAGCTCCTTACCTTTATAGAAGTGCATGTGAATATAAGCAAGGGGTGATATTAAGACAAGGAAAGATCGCGCGCGATCCATAGCTCGTTTGTAAGGGTACTTCTCTGGCATTCGCCTGGTTCTGCTCGGAGAAACTACAGAAATCTACCGATCAGAGAAAGTGGACAATAGGATTCTCATCCAGACAGTGGGTGAATCCCACCTGGCTATCTAGCTTGTGTCGATAATCCTGCCTCCATGGGAACTCGAATGCTAGGGTCTCCCGGTCAGAGGCACTGCGATGGCATCAGCTGATGCCCTGTGTCACCTTTCTCATTATTGTATTATATTTTTGTAAAACTTAATCTAACAATCAGTTTGGTTAATTGTTGTTATTTTACAGTTGGTTTTGTAAATCTTAATTAAAAATAAATCAACACGACTTACCTCAGATTAAACTAAGAGTACATGTAGTAATATTACGTCCTCTTTATTTGATATCGGTAGCCAGTTATGGTTAATAAAATAAACACAGTTGTTATTTTATGTTTTTTATGTAAAGGGGAAGGTAGCTAAGCGAACTAATTTTAATTCACCCTAGAGGTTGCTAAACCTATTTTAAAAACATAAATGGTTTTTGGTTATCGAAGTTTTTAAATTCGAATATCGATCTCTTCAAACATCGAAGTTTAGTTTACGAAATTGTGTCCCTAGTTTGGGCTCACTGCGAGGCGGCAGGACAAGGGCAGGGCGGGGGCGGGGCGGGGGCGGGGCGGGGGCGGGGCGGGGGCGGGGCGGGGCGGGGGGGTTGGCTTCGACCGGCGAACGCGCGCTGCGCGCCCCCACAAAGGGAGTTTGAGCGGCTGCGTCACCTGGCTGGACAGCCTCAAACTCTCGCGCGCCGCTGACCGTCCGGTCGCCCCCACCCCTCCTTCCACCTCTCCCCCCATCCCTTCCGCGCGGCCGCCGCACCGCCCGCGCAATTGCACAGCGCCCCCAGCTCACCGCTCGCTCGCCGGGGTTCGATCCTCGTCTGCCACGCGGTGGTTTCCGGCTGGATTCTAGCCCCCTCCCCCTTCGCTTCCCCTCGCTCCGCCAGCTCGCAACCGCGGGGTGCCCCCGGCATGAAAATTGACGGGATTAAATTTGTTTTAACAATTGCAAGTATGCTTTAAACGCGCGTATTATCAGTTAATTTATGTGATAATATACACAGTATTCATACGAACATTAATATACGTACTAATAATTGTCACGCAATTGTAAAGTATTTTAAAAATATTTTATTACAGAGGTTGTCTTCGAGTTTGAATGTAAACAGTTTCTACTTGAAAAGGCAGAAAAACACGTATAAAAATATCGTTTCCATATTTAATTTTGAATTTGTTTATATTGTAGTTTAAAAAGACAAATACAAAGTAATTGATACATTAAAAAGTTAATATCATAAATAAATTTAATTTTTAAATATTTTTTATTGCCATACGCTTATTAGTGCATAGGCTAGTCTCTAGAAGACACTAGCGCCTTCTTGAGACTGGTCCTGGGCAAGTACATCTAGGGTAGTTTGTCATTGCTTTCTCTAGGGGTGATACTGCGCCAATTTTGACGTTTGATTTGAATACAAGGGCACGCCTAAGTACAATATCTGCAATCTTATCCAATAATTCAAATCCAAATTCTGATTGGTGCTAAATTGCTAGAAGATTTAATTTTGCCAGCATCGGCCAAGCTCAAAGTCTCAAAGTCTGCTCAAAGTCTTGGAGAACTGCGATCCAGTATTTTTGCGTACTATTAGATACTTACTATCTTAGCTACCTTGCCAATAACAACTGCTAGTGTGGAGAGTTCATTTTCTACAATGAAGAGAGTAAAAAGTTTTATATGTAGTGTAATGCGTGAAAAGACTCAGTGCACTAGCCATTCAGTTCATAGGGATATCACAGTGGACAAAATTAGTGACATTATGGCTGGAAAGAAGATCAGAAAATTGCTTGTGTAGTTGACGCCTCCTGTAGTTTGGATTATTGGAATAGAAAATAATAAATTAAATATTGTGTTTAAACTTTCGAAATAATGTTATGTGGAAATAATGTTTAAATATGTTCAAAATCATGTTGGTATTTCATTTTTAAGAGCATCTCTTTTAAACAAACCTGATAAATATATAATAAATCTCGTATTATCCATTTTTTAAATTTTGGAAGCCCCTCCCGAAAAATAATCCTGGCTACGGCCCTGGCTGATGGCATTCTGCTTGCACGCGTTCGTTTCTGACTCGCCTCGTTTTTGTATTATTTTTGAAGCGGGCATTCGATCATCTCACGTTCTCGCTTTCTGATTGTTTATCTATTTGCTCCCTCTTTTTTTTTTCTCCCTCCTTCTGGTTCGTCAACGGTTATTTTACAGTCTCCTCACCTTCTACTTGTTTCCCATTCTCCTCCCTCTTTTGATTGCTTGTTTAACATTTCGCTACCCTACCCCTCACACTCCTCGTCTCCACGCCTCTCCCTCGCTTCGCTTTCCTGCTCCTTTTCCTCTGGTCTCGCCGCCAGTTGTTTAGAGCCACTGACTGCCCTTCAGTGGCGTACCGTGGGTGTCAACCGCGGACGAAAATTTCGCTTCTTCCTTATTTAGGTATTTCATTTTAAAAGACTGAAGTATACAAGATTAAACAACCTAGCAGTTAGTCAAGCATACAATGTATCAAACATACAACATACAGAAGTCAATCAACACCGTATCAGATAGTCAAACATACAATTACATAAATTAAACTTGTGTGCTACAGAATGGCACAGACTTTCCCGTATTAGTTTTCTATTTCCTTGGGTCTACGCTAGGTATTCGGAATAGCCACATTATCTTGCCAGCTGCCATCTATCACCGCACAAACTACATTTTTTTGACAATTTTTCGGTTTCCTAATGGTAGAACGGAAATATTCATTTTAGAATATAAAGAACACAAAAACCTAGTTCTAAGTGGCAATTTTCTCTTAAAAATATTGAGCCGTTTTAAAGAAAATGGCGTTTTAGCCCTACTAAAAATGCGAAATTTGAAGCTCTTTTTTGCAGAAAATTTTTGAATTTTCAAAATACTTCAACTGAAGCACATACACTCACAAATATAATAATGTTTACAAATTGCTGGTAATGTTCATATTAAAGATATGAAAGATCTTTCACAAAAATTACATTTGTCCAATGTTGCCGCTGTAAACACCCATTTGAAAAGCGCGCCGACCAGGCAGCGCACTGCGGCGGACGAGGCAACAAGGAGAGACAGCAGACCGGAGAAAACGCCTGCAAGCGGGCAACGAGCGACCACCCAGCGAGCCTACGCCCCAGAAGCGACTCTGCTGCGCCGAGGACATACGCCGGCGCCGCCACCACCGAGGCAGTGGAGATACGATTGAAGTGCCCTGCTTAGAGTTTGTGATTACGTGATTAAGTGTACGACCCGGCCTAGGTTTTGTTGTTTTGTCTCACGGTATATTGGTTAACTGCGCTAGTTTTTTGGTACATCTCACGGATAAACGGTATTTTTGCTTGGTCCATGGTACATTCTTTTGGGTTACCGGAACAATACATTTTGTATAAAACTGTGTGTGAAATAAAAATCTTGTTCACGAAATCTACCTGCTTTTTCTGAACATAACATCCAACAATCCAACGGACGGATGTTTTCCTTTCAATTAGTTTTTTGGTATCAAGGACCCACAAGAGAGTGTCTGATTACACCACGTGTTAGGGGATTGTTTTTCTTAATTTAGCAACTGGTTTTATCCACTTTTTCATCATCAGGTTCCGGCAATGAATTTTTTTCCGCCGAAAATTCGCCATTTTAACTGTCCATATACCACGTATATCACTCCGTGAAAACGTACGTATACAGAAAAGTAAAAAACGTCACTAAAATATTTATTACATACTCGAATGTATACGTAGACGAACAATAAAATTTGTCATCAATGTTCAATAATTTAACAATCACTACACGTACTTATGAGCATTACAATCATAGTTTCGAAAGCCCTTACATACACACGATTCAGTTACTGTGAATTGAGCGACTGACTATCCACAATGAAACTTTCGTTGACTTGTCAAAGCATCACTCACGAACTTCTCTGACTTCACTGACTTATCCGTACAGTAATCTAACTTTCAAGTGCTAATACAATACAATTCAGTTGAACACGATTCTTTATGTGATAGGTTATTCTCGCTTAATATTATTCATGAACAATCCAAACACAAGATAAAACACGGGGAACCCCTAGAAGTCAGTACAGACGGTGTTGCCAGTCGCTACAATGAGGGAGATGTGTAAGTAATGAAAGATTTCATGCTCGTTTCACTCGGACAGAATCATAGGGGCGACAAAAACATGAAAAGAAATGGTTCACATTCTTACAATATATTATTATTTAATGTGAAATTTTGCCGCCCCCCTAAAAGTGGCGCCCCTGCCGCCCCTCTACGCTACATCACTGCTACCCCAGGCAAATGCCGGAGCAATACCCTAACAAACGGGCCACGGACCGCGCGCGATCTTTCCTTCCTCTTCCTTGTTCTATCCTCTCCTCTTACACACACACTTATACTAAAATGCACTACACTACCACACATGCCAGGAGACCGGTCGGGAGCTTACAGCTTGTCCCGGCTGGGGCGGTGCCCCGCTGGTTGAGGGTAAAACCCCGATAGTCGACGGTAGATCGGCGCCAGATCTCGCCATCCAGCGGGGAAAAGATCACCGCCACATCCTGAAAAAAAATGCACTACACTTACGGGACGAATGACCTTAGTGATTGACGCGCTCGGAAACACGAATCAATTAATCAAATACATCACTGCTACCCTTCCTGGCTCGTCTCGTGCCACTGATGTTTTTCCACCCGTCTCCCAATCGTTCTACTTTCTTGTTGGCATCAAGTCCCACTGGCTAGCCGTTCGAATTGCTTACGAGCTCGATCCTAATTTCCCACTCGTCTGATTGCTTCTCCTCGTTTCGCCCTGATAGACCCTCTCCTCGCGCTCTCTCGCCCCAACCTGCGATTGTCTTCTTTTTTCCTTCCTCTCCTTAACCAGCACCGTCGCTTGTTTTCTTCCCATCGACGTTTGTCTCCAAACGCTTTTACCTCGAGTTTTATTTTGTCACATTTCCCTCTCGCATTATCTGCTGTGTGTACACCAATTATCTGCTGTGTGTACATCATTTGCATCAGTGAAGTGATTTCATTTCGTTCTGTTTATTTCGCTAATCAAAAGCATTTTTATAGGCTATTCTGACAAAAGTTGGAATTTATTGATTTATGTTAACGAGTGTTTTACCTGTTAGAAATGTAAAAATTAATATAAGTATTGTATATTATTATATTGTAGTGTTAGGTAAAAATGTGTATCCATATTTGTCTGAATATTATTGTGAGTGAATACGAGCGGGCTGGTGGGTATGCGAGGGTTCCTGTGTCTGTGTATGATATGTATGAAAGCATGTATGTTTGTATGTATGAATATTGGTGTAATATGTAAGTAAGTTTATTTACTTAAATGTTAGTTTATATATTATAAATGTTAGCATGTTTCATTTGTAGTATATGTATATAAATGCATTTGCATGTTCTAGGTAATGACGAAGATAATTTGTTTTTATATTGGTTTTTTATACTTTGTTTTTATTTTTAATTGAGTTTTGTAATTGTAAATGTTTCTGTATTCTGCCACCGGGCAACATCTGCCCAATTATAGAATAAAGCTTACATCAGTACCATCGATCATTTCTAAAAGTGCAATCGTTTTTCCTTCTTCACGTAAAGTTCACTTTAAAAACCCGTGAAATATTTTCATTTTGATTGTTTTTCGAGTCTGATCTTTCTTTCCTGTTCTTTCCCTATAATTGATGAATTCAAACAATGTTACTGGTTTTTCTTTCATCATTTGTGTATTGCATTATTTATATCGTGAACTTTCGCTTCATTCGCCTATTTTTATAGTATCTGGCCTCTTTTTATATTATTTGTAATTGTTCTAATCATCTGCATCAATCATCCTCTATTTTGGTATTCGCAGAACGACCTGTCGCTCGCTCCTTCAATAGAGCTCTTTACGCCTTCTATGTCAACTAGCTCCTTTCTCCCCGTGGGGGTTGTTCATTTTTTCTCCCTCCGTCCCCACTCGCCCGCTCGCCCGCTCGCTCGCTCGCACGGGCAGCTCACGCCGCGCCGCGCTGCCGCCGACAATTTATTCGGCACTCAACCCAAATTTAACTGCCTTTAATTCCATAAAAAAGTAAGTCCACGGGCGGCGCTGAATGCGTCCACCCCCACCCCCGTCTCTCCCCACGCCCTTCCACAACCCACCCACTTCTCCCCGCCCCGCCCCTCCCCCACTCAACCACACTACTCCCCCTTCCCCCCGTGGCCACACCCACCTCTTCCCGCTTCGCTTCCCACCCCGCTCCCCCCCTTTGTTCCCCGCCCCGCCACATGCCCCGCCTCGCCCCTCCCCCACTCCCCCTTCTCCCCCGCGACCACGCCCACCTCTTCCCGCCCCGTCCCCGCTTTGTTCCCCATTCCGCCCCGCCCCTCCCCTCCCCGCCTGCTCGCAGCCGCGACCGCACGCATTCACAAATGAAAATGACTTGGAAAAACTCCAAACGGCAATGTTTTTTCCGTCCCTAATTGAGGATGGTTTACAACGTGCAAACAATGACTTAATGCATTGGCAGCGCTGAGCACTGCGGCGGCGGCGGCGGCGGCGGCGGTGACGCGGCGGTCGAGCGGTGAAGGGTGTCGAGAGGGCGCTGACGTTGGTGACGGGGGCGGAAAGGGCGGGCAATGGGACACGGGGGGGGGGCAGCGCCCTCGTTACCGAGTTAAGACAGTCGATGGCCCCTGCGCATTACTCGGCGCCCCGTGCAGTTGGGAATTGCAGTGGCGCTTCGGTGGGCGTTGCGGAGGAGGCAGCAGCTACGGCGATCGGATGCAAAACAGGACTGGCACAGTAATATTATGTTACCCGCTCCTCTTAGTTGGATCACACGTTTATGTCCGAACATATCATTTTAGTATGGTGATCACATTACCGTGCGTTGAATACAACGCAGCACCAGATATGTTAAAAAACGGAGTTACGAGAAATCATTGTTAGATGTTCTTTTAATTCGGAAAATTTAATAATTTACATTGACATTTATTTGAACTGCAATTGGGTATGACCCGGTGGCAGTTGATTATCAATAATTACAATAATAATAACAAAATAATGAAATAGTACAATACAAAACGATGCGATAATCATACAATCTCTAATAGTAAGTGTTATAACAATTATTTCACCTCTATTACGATATACAACAATTATATTTTGGTGATGATAAAAATCTGTACGAGCTACGTAGATATTGGCTAAATTAAATTTAAAAAAACATTGATCACGTTCACTACACCTTACTGCATTACACTACACAACACTACACTGTTTTGCATTGAATTACACTAACCAGCACTTCACAGCACTTCACCACACTTCACAGCACGTAGTTACTCATTTAACATCTATTACTCTCGCTTTGTTCTAACTTATTTATAAAACTACGCGCACTTTAAAGAGAAAAAAATCTGCATTTTCAATACAATTTGAGATACGACATTCCGTTCGCAAAAAGATTTTACGATATTAGGCCTAAGCGGTTTTGTATAATGCCCAAATCGCATAATAGAAAATTCCAGCAAAATATTTTCTAGTTTTATAAATACATTTTAAATGCATTGTTGCTCTGCGAGGATTTCCACTAGTCACAGAACTTGTCTCAAAGGAAGAATACACTGAACGAATTTTGGTTTCCTAGCGTCAGCCGCACCCAATTGCAGGCTCATATCACCTACATTCTTGATCTCTCCCCATCTGACTTCCTGCCAGGATTCCGCTTCATGGTTAGAGTCATGATGCACGGCATGCAGCTCTGAGGACCACATACTTGTAGTCGAGAGGGTCAATTTACGCTGATTCGAAAAGCGAAAGGAATGGGTGCGATAACAAATCATCAGTCCACAATAAAATGACATCTCTCAAAATTCTTCATTTTTTAGTTGAGTGCAGAAATATATTCAAAAAATTGTATATTTAAAAGAATTCTTTCAGATATTTCACAAAACAGTAGAAATGTAGTACAAAACACATTTTTGCGATGTTAACGGTTTACTAGATTAAAACAGCTTTCCTGCAAAAAGACTTTTTTATTTTCTCGCATACTATATACGTTGTATGAAAAAGTTAGGTAATGCTAGAACACAAAACGGCAACTTTTTGGCAGAAAAAATTGTATTGTAGGTCCCTGAAACCGAAAAGCTGAAAAATTGTTGTTCCTGCATATAGTAAAATACTTTCACTAAGATGTACAGTTAGAACCCACTTATCGTGGACCCACTTGTCATTTGATGTCCAAACATTTCTGTGGTCACGGGGTAAAAGTTCTTAAGTCAATGTTTGGCAAAATTGGGTTAAGTACTGAAACTACAAGTTAGATATCTATATTTTATTTTAGTAAAACGACCGAATTCCAATGTTGCCACCTTAACGACAAAAAAGCGTTGGGAAATAGCATTGAGCGTAGGAAGAAGCGTTTGCTCAATAATATTTAACCCTTGTTTTCTCCAAACTAAAATTTTTGACTTAAGAACTTTTACCGCCGTGACCGCAGATTTGTTTACAGCAAAATGTCTGTCCGTCCGTTTGTCTGCCTGTTTACAACGCTAATGACTAAACCGTAAACATGACTTTCAACAAAATTGATACTCTCTAACGACCTGGCTGATGACGCGGCCCCTTGAATTTCAAAGGGATATTTTGATTTTTGGAGTTTATTTCCAATTTTTGTCTCATAATTGGCAAGAACTTTTTGAATTCATATTTTTTATTGGATAGGTTGAATACGAAAAGAAAATGGCGGAAGTCCGATTTTCGTTTGAATTCTCTGAACTTTCGTAAATTACAAGAGTTTGAAAATTTTTTCGGCATCTTCCTAAAAATACAGTTTTGAAGATTGCTGTATTACCGTCACAAATTTTATAGATATTTTATTGTCAATAAGATATTTCTTGAAAAGCAGATCTTTAAATGAGATTATGTACAATTTTTTTAAGAATAGTAGTTTTCGTGCAACTTTGCGTGAAATAAAGGCAATTTTAAAAACAAAATTGTCTCAAAATTTTTTCTTTAATCTTTTTGTACAGATAGAGCTACAAGTATTGAAAAACACAGCATAATTGCCATATTGATGTATTTTCTTATTTTTCAAAATTTACACAAATGCAATTTTAATGATACACATGTATCTCTCATGTTGTTAATATTTACATTACAGGCTTTTTATACATTAGTGCATATATAAGCACATGTGATGCAAGTAGTTTCTGATGAAGTTATAAAAAACTCAAACATTTTCTATGAAAATGATCAATATTTCGCATTTTCGGAAACAACGGATTCCCAAGAACGGCTCCATGATTTTAAAATAAAAAATTGTATATAGGTTTCCTCTATAATAGTGTTAAGTCATATTTCATTTCTAGTATTAGGAGACCGAAAAAATGAGAAAATGTCAAAGAATGTATTTTAGGCGACAATAGGTGCCAGTTTGGAAGAGAGTGGAGCAATAACGAAAACCAACCTAGTCTCAAGAGATTAGAAAATAACGAGTGTGAGAACGTCTGTGGCATTCTGAAGAATCATTATTTTAGATCTGTCTGTTTGTGAACCGAAGAAATATATTCGTGAATTTGCAACTGAAGCTTCGTAAAACGGAAGGACACTCTCTAAGACGCTGGGTAGAGCGACGATTACAATTTTACAGGCTGACGGCATTGCCTGGTTCTTTGCGAACTTTCCTCCGATTAATTTCAGGCTGATAACGAAGCAGTCCCGGGAGAGATGGCTCAGTGCATCAACCTGATGTCACTGCAGTCCCTCTGACCGGGAAGTCTTAGGTTCGAGTCCCGATGGCAGCAGGACATTCGACACTAGCTTATCAGCCAGGTCGGATTCAGTCGCTGTCTGGAGGAGAATTCTAGCAGCCGGCTGCTCTGATCGGTAGTTTTCCGTGGTTTCTCCGATCAACAGGCGAATGCCGGAGCAGTACCCTAACAAACGGGCCACGGACCGCGCGCGATCTTTCCTTCCTCTTCCTTGTTTTATCCTCTCCCTCTTACACACACACACTTACACTAACATGCACAACACTGCCACACATGCCGGGAGCTTTGAGCTTGCCCCGGCTCGGGCGGTGCCCCGTTGGTGGGAGATACCTGGTTGAGGGGAAACCCCGCTAGTCGACGGTTGGTCGGCTCCAGATCTCGCCATCTAGCGGGGAAAAGATCATCGCCACCTCCCGAGAAAAAACACGCACTACACTTACGGGTCTAATGATCTAAGTAGTTGACGCGCCCGGAAACACGAATCAATCAAACAATCGAAGCAGTATTTGAACAACGGGCACAGAGCCGGGCGGAATCCTTTCTTCCCTATCCTGTTCCCACTTGCCTCCTGAAAGTCAGGCGAAGTGTTGAATTGCAAAATAAATAAAATATAATATAACAAAATAAAATATCTAGAGTGGGACTTGGAAAATTCCTTCCTTAAATTTATCACTTGGCGAATAAAACGCAATGATATTGCCAAAATTATTACGTTGAAGAAGAATTACCCTGTAATTTATTAATAACTTACGACTACGTTCAAGGAGAATTACTAAGTGCGCAATGCCGAATAAAGGCTTGAAGCATTGTTACGAGAGCAACATTATAGAACATAAAAGAATATACGGTCACTTCAGATCTCACTCGAGGAAAATGCTTACATTTGAACGCTGCGAACCGTGTACAATAGGGCAGCGGCCTGGATATCAGCCTTTATGAGTCAATGCCAACTATTGACCCTTGACTTCTTTAGATACATTCCGTTGGCAGAAGCTCATAACTCATCTCTTTATTCCTTTTTGCGCTATTTAAGATTAATTAACCTTCATGATATCAATATTACATAAATAAATTAGTTACATCATTTACAGCAATAAGTTTGTATTACCTACTAGGTAGTACCTAGTATGTACGTCTCATTGTATTACATAAAACAGATTATATAATAATATAATGTATATAATCTGTTTTATATTGTCTCGTGTGTTCTCGTACATTCTTAACGCGGAAGAACTAGATGTGGTATATTGAGAAATGTTCATTAATTTTGTTAATGAAAACTGTAGAGATTTAAATGTTATTTGACTATCTTAATAATGCGACCATGTAGATTTATTCAGGAGTGAAATGAAAAGTGATATTGTGAAATAAATCTTAATCTACTAATTTCTTTCACTTTAATTGTCGAGCAACACAAAAATGCAATTTTGTCGGAAATGTTAATTTGAGCAGTATATCATCAAGTGCACTTAAAAACACATGTTGTGCCTGTAATAAGCTCTCAGTTAAGGATACACACAGTTGTTTTATATCGACAGACGAACACGCAGTTACACCAACAGCAGAATTGAGCGGTGCATAACAAGCGACTACAGGACGCGAATTACAAGTAGGTAGCAGTTAAAATACAGGGATAATTTACAGGTGTAACGATGTCCGTGGAATGAACAAATTAAAAAACACGAACGAGCGCAGCGTAATTGGAGAAATCTGATTGGCCGATGTTATTTCCATCAAGCGGCTAAGTGACCAATTAGCGTGTCCAATCGATGCGCTCTTGACACGTTCTCCTAACGCCCACCACCACCACCACCAGCCACAGCTCGGCCATTTCCATTAGCCCCAGTCACCTCTCCTTTCTCCACTTCTGACACCAGTTCCGGCTTCGTCGATGCCGCTTCGCCATATCTGCCGCACATTTCAGGTGTGTCCACCATCATGCGTGTCACCAACATGGTTACTGCCATCTCCCCTATTGACACCATTCTGCCCCATCCCATAGACATTATTACCTCTATTCCCTCTACATATCATGTCTTTTCAACCCTCTGCAACTCCTTTCATCTCTTGTCATTTTCAGCCAAAACTTCCAATCTCAAAAGTTCATCACTCTTATTACCTTTATTCCCGAACACGGCAGTAATTCATTTTCGGACCACTCGTTAATTTTCACTGATAGTGGAATCTCTGAAGTACTCTCAAATGGAATTTCTAAGAACATTCTTCGTAATTTTCGTATCCCAATATTTTATTAGTCAAATTTTCAGCGGCTGAGGGCCGTGGTGGAAATACAATAGAAATGTTCATGTTTGTAATTGGAACTCGAGGTCTTGGTATAATCCTCGCAAATTTTCTTCTCACTCCCATACAAAAAGCAATTGAAGATAAAAGCTTGCAACATTTCCAACACATCGTTTGAGCGAAACAGAAGGAATTAAGAATTTCAAATGAGAATTGTTCGTGTTTTTCGGAAAATTTTCAGAAAATGGCTGGGGCAGGTCTAAGTCTTCCACGGAGACAGCTCGAATGAGTACTCAACAGCAGCAAGTTTGACTTCGATTTTCCTGTGGTTCGCGATGCTTTAAAAACTCTAGTGGACGATATTGAAACAAACCCTACTACTCTTCGCGCTTCTCGAGGTCATAATTGAAGATAAGTTGGGCGGAATAAAGCGCTGATGATTGTGACTTTGGAAATGGCAATGATAATGGGTGCTTTGCTGAAATGGGAATGGAAAACGGGAAGGAGATAAAAGGAATGTTGTCAAGATCAGTGCCACGAGCGGGAGTCCGTGGCACGAGTGCCACGACGAAATCGCCCCTCCATGCAGTTCATATCACCCCGCCACCACAGTCAACGCTATTTCTATTGTAAAACGGTGGGGTTACTACTAATAGTTCCCTTTCCCGACGCTAGTTGCGCCGAGAAGCTCGTGGCATACCACGGTGCCACGACGCGTGCCACTTCCACCAGTAGAAGACCTTGACACCACTGGTGTAGACTTTTCAGATACGAACACTGGTGTTGAGGTTCTATGGTTGATGGAAGTGAAGGTAACGTTGGGTGATGGTTGTGGCGGGTGTCGGAGGCGACGGTGGGCGACATAGGCGGAACTAATAAGCGACAGCAGTGACTGGAAGAAGAGAGTGACAGAAGGTCATGAGGACCGAGCTGGTAGAGGTGTGAGCGTCTCTAGAAGCAAAGGGGCGCGTTTTCGATTCCAGCCTCAGCCATAAATGTTTGCATGTGTGTTGTGACATGGTTGGCCCTCCCAACCTGTATTTCCAACCAACTCTTATTCTCCATTGCAGCCGATTGGTGGAGAAGAATTCTAGCGGCCGGCTGCTCTAATCGGTAGTTTTCTGTGGTTTCCCCGATCCACACCAGGCGAATGACGGAGTAGTACCCTAACAAACGGGCCAAGGACAGCGCTCAATCTCTCTTTCCTCTTCCTCGTCCTATCCTCACCCCTTTCGTAGACACACACTTACATGCAGTTTACTACCACACGTGCCGGGAGCTTGGAGGTTGTCTCGGCTGGGGCGGTACCCCGCTGGTGGGAGATACCTGGTTGGAAAAACTCCGCTAACCGAAGTGTAGGTCGGCACCAATTCTCACCATCCAGCGGGGGAAGATCACCACAATCTCGCGAGGAAAACATGCACTACACACATAGGACTAATGACAGCAGTTGTTGACGCACGTGGAAACTCTAATCAATCAATCAATTTTCAATCAATAATTATTAATAATAAATCAACTCTCCTTGACCTGGCGGGTCAAGGAGACAGGTCAAGATGTGCGGGTAATAATAATAATAATAATAATAATAATAATAATAATAATAATAATAATAATAATAACTCCACCTAGGGAGTACACGACCTTGGAGTTGGTGGTGGAGCTTGAGTACCCCCATGAGCCTTAAAGCTATGTCAGTGGTAGCCTAGCTACCGGTAGGGCCTCCCTTGCTGAATAGGTTGAAGGTGAGGGGTCAGACGAAGAAGTACTCCATTTTGAGGAGAGTGGGAAGTAAGTAGAGAGGGAAGGGTCATGAACCTTTGGACTTCCTGTTGTCGGCTCATAGAGGGTACAGGAGAGAAACTGGGTTGGCACACCAGGCCACTGATTAGAGTGGAGGCCCGAACCTTGCATTAGCCAGCGAAGGAGGCTGCCTTCAGCAGTCAGTGAAAATCCCGTAGGGTTTAGTAATGCCGACTGGCGATCGGAGGGACCCCTTGCTGGGCCCTGCGGGGGGATGCCCCGAGGCCACTGTGGGTCGCAGTAACGGATGGCAGGAAACAACCCGAGGGTTAAGTGTGATCTGTGAACTCGAACTTGCGTCCTGCGAATCCTCAATTCAAACCAATGAGCAAAATGGATAGAACAAGCAATGTAATGAATCTTAACGTGCCTTGTTCTACCAATGTCCCATACCTGCTCAGAAACCGAGCTAATGTCACCTTGTCGACGTCTGGCCATCCCACGGGTGTTAGTCCCAGGGACCCAGAGCCGGCAGTAGCTCGAAGCCATCGTCAGAGATGGACCCGGGATGAATTAAAGGAGGTGATGTGGTGCTTTTACTATGCAAAAGCGAAAAATGGGGGCTCAGAAATAGAAGTTTTCAAGGTATGGAGAGAGCGGAACCCAGATATGAGACCTACCCTAGACTCAAAGAAGCTTGCCAGTCAACGACGATACATACTCAGCAGTGGAAAATTCACAGCAGAACAACTTGCTGACATTGAGAGAAATGCGGAGTATGTACTTCGCTCGAACAATCCACATGACGAACACGTAGAACTTGAAAATGATGATCCCGTGGAAGGTTCATCGCTTTCCAGTGAAACACACGTCAGTGGTGAAAACTCATCTGGCAATGATTTACACGATAAGGACATGATGCGAAATCTCCTTCGGCGCGAGATAGAAAGAGTTAGTCAACTTTCGTTTGAATCTCGCGAACCGTTGAGGAGAATATACGAAAATGCCAAAGCTAAAAGAGTGATAGAAACAGTGAATTCTGTCTTAAATGAGGTGGTGGAGACCCCAGGCAGAGATCTAGATATTACTGAAATCAATCACATCATATACGCAACTGGATATCTAGTATCTCAGATAATTTTGGGGCCAGCCAAGAACACCGACGGCCGACAGCAAAACAGAGTAAACAGCTCTGTACCCCCATGGATGAAGAGAATTATGAAACGGATAGCCGACACCCGGCGTGAAATATCATTCTTAGCTGAGGCATCTTCTAAATCAACGCACACCTCCAAAGTTCAACGAAAAATATTCAATGTTGAACAAAAATACCAAATTGAAAATGACACCAGCAGGCTAATGGTAGTTGAGAATCTAAAAGAGAAAATTCAAGCATGGGCTCAACGAATAAGAAGGTACAAACGTAGAATAGATTTCCGTGTACAGAACCGGTTGTTTGAAACAGACGCGAAGAGATTCTATCGCAATCTGACTCAAAAACCGAATGGCAAAGCTGTTACTCCTTCAAAAGATGACGTCGAAGCATTTTGGGCAGGAATCTGGGAAGAGAGCAGATCCTACAACAAAGACGCATCTTGGCTTCAATCTGAAGTTGATGCTGCCGATGAACTTGTAGAAACAGTGGAAGATGTTCACCAATTCTCGGAAGAGGACCTCTTCCAAGCAATTAAGAACATGGGAAACTGGAAGTCCCCCGGGATTGATAAGATCCAGATTTATTGGATTAAGAAATTAACAGCAATACATTCTCATCTAGCAAAGGCTGTTAATAAAATTTTTGAAAACCCAAAGGAAATCCCGGAATGGCTCACACGCGGCATCACGTATTTGCTACCCAAAGCGGGAGACAGCTCTTTGGCGAAGAACTACAGGCCAATTACTTGTCTGCCAGTACTGTACAAAGTTATAACTTCAGCCATAGCTGACAAAATGTATAGACATCTAGATAAGAATCATCTAATGCCAGCTGAACAAAAAGGATGTCGTAAAGGCTCTTATGGCTGTAAGGAAATCTTGCTACTGAATAAAGTCATCTTGAATGATGTAAAGAAACGGAAACGTAATTTGAGCATGGCTTGGATTGACTACCAAAAGGCCTTTGATAGTGTACCACACGATTGGATTTTGAAGACCCTGGAGATCTATCGATTTCATCCTAGACTTATTGAATTTTGCAAGGCTAGTATGAAGTCGTGGAGTACCAGGTTACTAATCCACAGCGGAAAGGAAGCAGTGGAAACCAGAAGTATTCAGATTAACAGGGGTATTTTTCAAGGAGATTCACTATCCCCTCTGCTGTTTTGCATTAGTTTGATCCCACTATCGAGACAGTTGTCGCAAGCTGACTTTGGTTTTAAGCTCCATGGTGATGAAAGGCCAGTATCACATTTGTTTTACATGGATGATCTGAAAGTGTTTGCCAAGAATGAAGCGATTCTCTCCCAAATGCTGTCTGTCGTGAATGACTTTAGCAATGACATCTGCATGAGGTTTGGTCTTGACAAGTGTGCAAAAATCACTTTAAAAAGAGGGAAACTCACAACGTCTGAGAACATTGAAATTGATACGCACACTGTGATTCAAGATCTTGAGCCAGGTAAAACTTACAAATATCTGGGCATTGAAGAATGTGAAACCATCTCGAATGACAGAATGAAAGAGAGAATTCGTAGGGAGTATTATAGGAGAGTGAGACTGGTCCTGCAGTCCGCTCTGAATTCCAGGAATAAAATATCTGCAATAGGTAGTTTGGCGGTACCTGTAGCCGAATACAGTTTTGGACTAGTGGACTGGACTGAGCAAGAAATTCGCACCATGGATCGAAAAAACCAGAAAACTGCTAACAATGCATCATGTTTCCCACCCTCGAGCTGATGTACATAGACTTTATGTGGCACGTAAGGAAGGAGGAAGAGGCCTGAGACAAATTGAGGCCTCCTGGCACAACGCAATAGTCGGGTTGGGGAAGTATGTAGTCAGCCATCAAGACGACTCTCTAATGAGGCAGGTCATGAAATCTGACCGAAGAATGGGAAACAGAGGCATTGTTAGTGTAGCAAGAAACATTGCGAAGAAAACTAGGCAAGACACGTCGAATAACACAGACACTGAACTTCTGATGCTGCTAAACATGAAGTGTGAGACACAAAAAATGTTAAAGAAATCGTGGAGAGACAAACCACTCCACGGACAATACCTAAAAAGAATGGACAAAGTGCAGATCAATAAAGATCAATCATTTATGTGGCTTAAAAGGGGAAGGATGAAGCCAGAATCGGAAGCACTTGTAATAGCTGCCCAAGATCAGGCCTTGAGAACACGACATTATGATAAAGCGGTTCTCAAAATTTCCCAAGATGACAAATGCCGCATTTGCCTGGAGCAAGTAGAAACCATTGATCATATTGTCTCAGCTTGTCCAATCCTAGCAAAGACCGAATACCTTAAAAGACATGATAGGGTGTGTAGCTACCTCCACTGGCAGATCTGTACCGCCCTCGACGTTCCAAACACATGCCCCAAGTGGTACGAACACTCACCGAAACCGGTGACGTCTGTTGGATTGTGTACGATATTGTACGACCAACAAATTCAAACTGATCGCACGATAGCGGCAAACAAACCGGATATAGTTATCCGGGATTTGGCGAAAAAATCGTGTTTACTTATCGATGTTGCTGTACCTTGCGA
The DNA here is from genome assembly GCA_031308135.1 of Acheta domesticus. Lineage (NCBI taxonomy): Eukaryota > Metazoa > Arthropoda > Insecta > Orthoptera > Gryllidae > Acheta > Acheta domesticus. The sequence continues at coordinate 15,378,597 of JAHLJT010000631.1, read as the reverse complement.
TCAAAACGTCGTTACCAAGGAGGCAGAGAAACGTCTTAAATACAAGAGTTTGGAAATCGAGATCAGCCGAATGTGGGGCGTAAAAGCACAGGTCGTCCCGATAGTTATCGGAGCTCTGGGATTTGTTACGCAAAATTTGAGTAAGAACTTGTCTAAACTCCCAGGTAATTCAAAAGACTGGGAAGTGCAAGAAATTGCTTTATTTGGAACAGCCCACATTTTGCGTAAAGTATTGTAGAGGCACTGATAGTCACCGAATCTGCTCCTTAGGTAGCTGGTTGCAACCTGGAGTAGATTTTATATTCAGCCGACTCATAAGATCTTTAGTCGTGATGTAGTGGAATAATAATAATAATAATAATAATAACAATAATAACAGTGACTTTATTTATGTGGCGAGACTCGGGCCATCAGGCCCGCTCTTCCGCCTATCCACGTAATACATAAATATATAGATAAAAATTGAACAGTACATTTAGTAAATTAAATAAAATACAACTTAGATATGTCTTGCACCTGAGCTCACAAAGTGAAAGCAAAAAACAAAACGTCCCAGCATTTACCTTAACCGGCCGGGGAAAACAAAGGAAGTATGCATGCTCTTCAACACTGAGCAACAAAATAAAAGATTTAAAATAATTTATAAAGCATTTACTGACACAAGAGAACATTAAAGAGATGCCCGAAAATAAATTATGAAAAAAATGTTAATTAACCCATACGCGTCAAAACGTTAGCAAGAAAATCTCAATCCATTAAAGAACTCATTTAAAAAAATAATAAATGAGAATGCACACAACCACCCGGCCAGGACGCCGGCTTAGGGCCGATTTTAATTACATCAACATGTACCAAGTGTGACACAGGACGATGGCAAAGCCCAGTGCGCGCAAAATCAGAGCGGCCATTTTACCATCCCCCCCTCCCAGGAGAGGTCGGTCAAGTAGGTCGCATAGCTTACAATCTCAAGGGCCAATGGTTCAGTCGATATTCCCTCTCGCTACACCGGACTAATCATGATATGCCCACGAGTTTCGCCCAACAGAGAATAGATGAATATAACGGTAATTAGACGCTTGCGGTCTTCATTATGACAAGCACTGGATGTCAAGACTGGTTTATTGTATCCGCGCCCAGGAAGAAGAAGAAGGAAAAGCACGGCTCAAGGGTGCCTAAGAGCAGTTCAGGATCACTACCACGAAAGAAGAGAATCGTGCATTTGGGACGCAGGCGCACGCGGGTGGCGGAGACGAGGTTAGTAGGAGGTAGTGATGTGACATCGACAACAAAACATCCATGTTGGCAAACACTGATGTCCAAAATTAAAACATCGATATTAATAAGACATCGAACAAAATACATAGCTGTTTTTAAACATCGATCAGAAAGGGTACGAGGATCGTCTCAGGCGAGGAATAGTCTTTCCAATGTAAGCAGTGCAAACCGCGTTCGTTTGGTTTGAACACATGAATAGTGGTGCCATCAGTTTTTATTCCATTTTCACTATTTACAAAATTTATGGGATTTTTTTCATCCGGGAACGAAACATCCAAAACGGAAAAACAATGATGTTAAAAAATCAACGACTTGAATACATCGATCTTTGAAACATCGATATTTTTATAGAACATTGATGTTTTGAAAACATAGACATCGATGTAGCATCCCTAGTCAGAGGGTGGCATGCGCGGGGACAGGGCAACGGAGAGAAGGGGCGACCGGGCGGTTGGAGGGAGGCGGGCAGTGAGCAACGGGGAGGAAGTTATTTCGTTTTAATCTTTTACAAAATTTGATTACGGAAATTTTTCATCAGGGAACGAAACATCGAAACGTAGAAACATCGAGCACAAAATATCGATGATAAAAAATCATCGACTTAAATACATCGATATTTTTACAGAAACATCGATGTTTTGAAACCATCAACATCCCCTATGATCCGATTAAAATAAGTTGTTGATTGACAATTGCGAATGGAAGGGGCGACGTTGAAGGTTTACGTACCACTGGGAAAGTGTTCCCGGGGCACGAAAATAAATACTTATTAAAGTAATCAAGTCATACACTCATATCGTATGAAGCTACAGCTTCAGGAGCACAACTGTCAATCAGCAACTTATTTTAATCGAATCATAGTAGGAGGGCGGTACACACATAGTAGGGGCGCGGGGGCAGCGGAGAGACGGGCAGTCGGAGGGGGGCGGGCAGTGGGCAGTGGGCGGTGGGCGGTGGGCGCGGGGCGGCGGCGGTGGCGCGCAAAGCGGCCACGTGGGCTTTGAGAGCGAGAGCGCGATTAAAAGGGCGGCGCGCCGGCGATAATGAGCGAGCACGCGCTCAGCACTCGCGCCGCCCGGCCACGCCCACTGCCCCCTCCCCACCCGCCCTCGAAAAATAATTGGACCGAAAATGCAGCCTTCCAGCTCCAGATATCACACGTTTCAAAGGACAGCTCTGAGTTGGAAACGTCTTACAGCAGCCTCCAAGTTGTCCTTAAAAATATGGTATGTTCACGTGACCAAAATAATTAATTCATGACACGTTTTACTATAATCTAAAATGTAATGTGTTATTAATAATGATTACCTCACCAGATGGGCTAGACGTCACATTTCTATAATACCGATAATCTGTTTCATTATTGAACAAACTAAAATTAAACGAAGACTGATGATCCTTAGGTTACGATTAGGTATGTCAGTCATTTCGCAATTCCACGCATACTTTTCCGAATGTGTGCCAGAAATCCCTTTTTTGTAGACAATACCTAAGCATACACGAGCTCGAATTACGTTCGTTGAAGTGAAATGTATAAAGTCATCCAATCCGCGGCTCTTATCAAACTTTTCCGTAGCATTTTATACAGAAGGATTTTAATTCAACGATGAACATATAAATTAATGAACTCGCACATCTACAGTATAATGAGACCATTTGTGATAATTGAGTGGCATGGGCGCGAGAGAGAGAAATTTTGTGACGAAAGGTAACAAGGGGTTAATTTTGTGGCAAGAGGTCACGAGTGTTGCTTCTGAAAAAATGGAGTTATGTTCCCAAGATCTGTTCTGATGGAGAGTTCGTTTTCACGTGTCATAATAGTTACTACTCTAGTCAGAAATTCAAACTGGTTAGTTCAGCTGAACACTGCGGAATTAAGCAGACACTGCATTGGCTTGTTGCAGTGACAAGAACTACTAGTGGTGCTACACCAGCACATACTTTCTCGCATTATTTTTAAATATGCCATTTTCGAAAATTCAGAGAGTGCAACGAAAATTTGGACCTGAGCCATTCTTTTAAGCATCCCTTATTCTAACAGTGAAAAAACTTGAGAAAAATTTTGGAGCGGGTTTTAGTAAAATGTTTTGTTGAAAATTTAAAGACAAAATTTGGAGTCGTTTTTTAGAAAAAATGTTTAACAATTGCCTCACTAATTATCCGCACTTTATCGAAGTCAATGTGCGTTCGAAATCAGTATATGCCTTGCAAGGAAGTTCTTTGATAAATCTTTTATATTGCTTCTGTGTTCTCGGAGTGCTTCTCCCATTTTCGTCTTAATTTGACCAATCTCCCTGTGTTTGCCAAAAACTGATACAATCAGTTTTCGTGATCAAATAATTATTTAATTCTTAACATTTCTAACAATTTGTCTCTTATTTATTGCTATCAATGCATCATTACTTTTTTAGGTTAAGATCACGTCATTTGTAAAATAAGTATCAGGGTAAAAAAATGCAGGAAATCACATGAAATTATTTTTGTTAACATTGGGTCTCAACTAGCCCAATATTTTAGTAGGGTACTACCTTTTAACAAACCTATCTGAATAATTATTAAGAGATAATATATTTTTAAAATCAAATTTTGCTTATGGAATATTGGGTTTGCAAGTTTCATTGCTCTATCTGCAAGGCTGTATATATTTACTATTTTTTGTATAATAAGTTTTGATAAATAGTAAAGTGTTAACCACGTAAGTTGGTATTTGGTATTAGCGTAAAAACGTATTATTTTACTTATATGTAGATAAATCGATGTATTTTACTGAAAGTATTTTATCATTTTGAAATGTTCAGCTCCCGAAAAGGGTAACATTGTAATGCACTTTACACAATATGTATTCTAATGTTCGTGTTCAAAATGAAAACACATAGTAATAATATACTATCATCTTTGCTCGTTCGCATAGCTACATATGTCCATACAAGATGTTTAAGCATTCCTACTACACCAAATGACCTGATGCATAAAACGATTAACCTGAACTCAGTTACGTAGACAAATCGAGTAATCTATGTTACTAGGAAATAGTTCAATATCTGCATAAATTACTGATATTTTCAGTCAGAAATGTCGAAAAAGGGGGTTTTCAAGATCGTTATTTTCAATTTTAAAATCATATAAATCATAATTATTTTTAACTGGTATTATCCTCTTCCACTACCTAAAAACAGTAAAAACTGCATCGCAGAGTGTTTTATCAGTGCCCTTAATTTCATGTTATCACGAAATCTATTAAAAGCCATTGGTAGACAGAGCGACAAAATTATTGGTGAATTAAGTGAAAAATCATTTCCCACCAAAACAAATCCAAATTGACAAATACAAATACTTCTACTGGACACACACTCTATGTTATCTCTCCATAACAAATTAATATTCATCTATACCCCAGGGCTCAGAGCAGAGCCTGTGTTCGGTTGTCATGACATCACACTTTATTGTAGTTATCGCGATTGGGTGTCCCATTATTTTCACTTATTTTCTCGAGACGGAGTTATGCTTCAATTTTTTCTGCTTAATTTTCAAAATTACTTTTCTATCTGGATAACCTTTTTCGTTCCATCGTAACTTACGATTTTCTGAGGGATCTTTGACATCAAATTTGCCATCGACTCCTTTATCTTCTTCTCGATGGCTCCTTCGTAGTTTTTTTCACATACGTGAGCATATGTATTGATGTCCGATCTCTCTACGTAAAGAGAATCCATCCCTCTATTATTACAACATATGTATTTCTGGTCAAACCAGATGATATTGACTGTTGTGGATTCACCAAGGATTTAGGATCCATCTCCATGCCAGGTATATTGATGTAATCTAATTACGTCGCAACGGCCAAACAATTTCTCTCTCTCAACCATCCCCCCATCATATATTTATCTAAAATCCATTGAAATCATCGTGGATGTCATTATACCATCAGCGTAACACTATTAAGATTAACTTAATTATACCCCTTACGCTAAAATGTTTTCCATTAATAATGCAGGATGGGGGAATTAAGGAGGGGGGATTATTCCCGATGAACCCCAGATTGTGTGTGGATTTTAAGTGACCTTGAGCAGCAAAATGTATCCAACCGTTTCTCGACCTTTTTAAAACTCTTATAAAACAATTGCATTGAAATGTAACGGAGGTATGAATACTTACGTAATAGCGTTCAGTACACGGAATCAAAACCTGATGAAAACTTTGAACATTAGTTGGGAATGTGAATAATATTGTCACCATGATAATAAGATTTAAGTACTCCGTTTCTTAGTTATGCCGGCATTTTTTAACATCCATATTTCGTTCTCAATGTTTTTACGTTTAACATTAATGTTTTGTGTGTATAAAAAGTTGCACTACCACAATTTGTTTTAAATTAATATATGAATTAATAACTGATAGTTCCACTGTCAGTTCACGTGTTCGAACGGAGCAAGTGCTATTCATACTTCCCTCATCGAGCGCAATTTATACTACTCTCCACTGGAAGATGACCCCTATGCCCTGTTACAGTCGACTCCGCTTACAGTGAACTCGGATATAATGAACTCTCGGTAATAGTGAACTTAAATCACTGGTCCCGTTTCACTTACATTTACACATAGGCACAACAAGATTCGGTTTTAGTGAGCTCTGAACCTCCGCTACAGCGAACGTAGGAAATACGTTCTGGAAATTAATTCCTTACTGGAAAAAAATGTCGCCTCAGATTGCAAAAATATCGTATGCCAAAGGTCATCATCGAAAAAGTCTCCCCTTTGATGGAGGTAGTGGACACGAAATGGGGACCATACTGATGAGTAATGAAGGCGATACGAATCAAGGTGTTCCAACAGTGCAAGAGGCATTGAAGAGCATCATCACTGCATTACGATACTTGGAGACTGCGGGCAATGCAGATCAAGTATGCAGAGAGTACGAACTTTGGAGAAGGATCTAGAAAAATAACTAAAAATATGTACGCAGCAAACAATTGAAAATAATTGATTTTTGAAAATCAAATAAAGACATTGAAAATGAAAAATGTAAACATATTAAAACATGAACATAAACATGTAAAAAATGAAAATGTAAGCATTAATGACTGTTGGATGAGTAATTAAAAGTATTAATGATACATAGTAATGCAAATGTACTAATATAACTCTGTAAATGTACTGATATAACCTTGCAAATGTACTAATCCAAATGTATTAATGTAATTATTACCTTGTGTTATAATGTAAATGTATCTTGTACTAATGTAATTATTATGGTAATTTATATGTAATGCTAACAAGTAATGATTTTGTAAATCTGTATGGAGGTCGCTGATGACCAAAGATGTTAAAAAGCGAGATAAAATAAAACAAACAAAAAAGACATTGAAATTTTTGATTCGTGCTGATAATCTATTTCGTTGTGTCTCGAGATTAATAAAATTAATTATTGTGGAGAAATTCTATTTAATTTTGACATAATCGGCTACGGTAAACCTCTGATATAGTGAACCAGAAATGTTAGTCCCAAGATGTTTACTGTGACCCGAGTCGACTGTATTTCTTACGCCTTTCCTTGCATTTCGCACGCGGAAGAGATCTCAATGCATGTGCCACAAGACCTCCCCGCTTCTCTCCGAATCCAGACGAACTGGGGAAGTCGGATTCCTTGTCTAGTGTCATAGACTGGACTTCCTGCTCAGAGAGACGGGCTTGCAAGGTATGGGCATGAATCCCTGGCTGAACTACAACTGAAGAAGGGGCTATACATCCACCTGCAGAAGATTGTCTCACCAGACACATGCAACATCGCGAGGAAGTTTCTAAACATTGATGGTTGATCCAGTGCTGATTACGACAGATGAAACGTTTATCTCTTGTTCATGGTAACGGAGATGCATGTGTGGAAAGAAGTGAAAAGCAAAGAAATAATAACAACAACAACAATAATAATAATAATAATAATAATAATAATACCTATAAAGGTTGTAAATGTTGGCTAAATAATTCCATCAAGACACGTTTCAAAAGGGATTTATTTTGGAAAAACATATTTCACAGCCGTATTTCGAGACCAGCGCAGCGTGGTTTTGTAATTCACAAACATGCAATATAAAACTTTTGTACATCTAGAAACGAATATGTCCGTGCGTCCGGCCGAACTGAAAACAGGGAATTCTAATATAAACGAGATAATCATACAACGTGTTTTTTTAAAATAAAAAACACGAAACGCCAGTGCAATTGTGACGCTTTTGCAAATAACAGAGGGTCCCATAAAAGTTCAGACAGCGGTGTGGGTGCCCGGGAGCGCGACGGGTCGGGGCGACAGCTTTGAGGGCGCAGTCTGCGCACCCGCGCTGCGCAGGCTACCCGCCGTGCAGAGTCGAGATGAATAACACGGTGTCGCCCTCCTTCAGCACGTAGTCGTTGCCGCCCTGCAACAATTACGAGACAGTCTATAAGAAATGGGATAATTTCTCAAATAGTCTTAATGCGTGCAGCGGCAGTGCTGGAAATTCACATCAGATACATTTAATTCCAAATTCCAAAATTTCCTAAAGATAATTTCATCCTCCGTTATTTTATTTACTTTCTCTTCTTTTCCATGTTTCTTAGTCTTATACATTTGTCTAATTCTTAAAAATTTACCTTCATCAATCCTCTTAAAGAGGTAACTGTTAGTGCCCAAAACAACTGTCCACATATTGTAAATTTCAATGCCCTGAAAGTCAAATTGTCGAACAGGAAGTAATAAATTTAGAAAAAGATATATTTAATCAACAAAGATGTTTAGACTCAAATTAAATTTTCCGAAATTAGGCAAGAAAATGATGTAAAAATGTTACAATTTTTTTCTTTACTATGTCATCAATGATCGATAAAAGGTAAACGATAAAACGCTCACAAATACATATTTAAAGAAGTACGAAAAAGATGTTTTAAAAAAGATTTTATCAAAGTGAACAAGTGAATTAAAGCAATGCTTTAATTTCTTGATGAGGCTAGATTACCAAAACAATCTGTGTAAGTAATTAGTTCATCTCTTCAAAATTTGCCTAGTATCAACAATTAATCCCTAGCGATGGTGCTTGTGATATTTAAATTTTCAATTATTTGTATTTTTAGAGCTATTTCTCACTGCTTTACGTACGAAGATAGCTTTAGGGCAACAGTTCCAAACTTTTTACAAACCTTATCTAATGATCTTTATCTAATGATCTGTTTATAAACTAATTGCAAAAGCAAGCACATAAATTATTTAGGAAATAACTCTATAAATGATTACAACACTTTTAGCGATAATAGGTTTTGATTTAATTAACAGAAAGCAGAGATGTCTCAGTTTCGACAATTCCTGTCAAAGACGTAAGGAATCGTATGTCCTATTTGATTCGCCTCACTAGCCCAGTCCTCTCACAAGCATATTTACTGCAACTCGTTCACACCATTTCACCTGCCTGCTTTTCGCAGACGATTACTGTACCTGCCCTCTATCATCCAACGAAATGCACCTTGCAGCTCCATAACGATTAGCCCAACCAACTGCCAACGTAAAAAAAAAAAACAAAAAAAAAACCCTGGAACCTTCACAGCATCGGCCTCCGCAAATGCCTCTCGGTCTATACCGGCCCCCAGGATGGTATCCACGTGGCTGTACTCTATCGCGCCCAGCTCGTCCACGACCCCCCTCCCTTCGCCGTCCGCCCCTGCCGGGCCGTCCTCGCGCACCTCTATGCAAGAAGTTAATCGCCTGTCATCAGCGCCGTGAAAGGGGACCGGACCCTCTCCCCCCGCCACCCCCTCGTCCTTCCCGCGACGGCGGCAGGGACTGCGCACAAAAAGCTCTACAGTCGCCCCACCCCGTTCCGCGCCCGCCCGCGCCCGCCCGCGCCCGCCCGCGCCCGCCCGCGCCCGCCCGCGCCCGCCCGGAGCCCCATCCGCCCGGGCATCGCCCGACTGCATCCCGCGGTGCGCTTTCCCCTCACTATCGCTGTCCAGCTAATAATAATAATAATATATTTATTGCTAGCAATAAACATTACATGTTGGTTACATACAAGACCGGCGCTAGGTTATTTTGCGCCTCAGGCAAAATTCGATTTTTGCGCCCCCCCCCCAATAATAATAGTGTTTAGAAATATTTTTTAAAGTAAAATATGATTTATTTATATATATATATATATATATATATATATATATACATAAATCACAAATTATTTTAAATTACATATTTAGGTGTACCACAAATATAACATATGATATTTAGAAGTATAAAAGCAATCGTAATAAGTGTAAGACAAACAAATTTACAAAACTTTCAATGAAACATATCAAAACTTAACTTTACGCGCTTTTTGTTTCGAGAATTGTTTGATTAATTCAGTTACCATCAGAATTGTTTAATTAATGTACCAAATTTGCGCCCTAGGCGGTCGCCTAGTTTGCCTATAGGTAGCGCCGGTAGTGGTTACATAAAAAGAGTTCTAGCACACCCTTGAAAGAGCGAAGCTCGTGTTCAACGAGTTTCGCATAAAAAGGTCTTACAAGCAGCCATAAGTAAATTAATAACACAAAATTGCGTGAAGGATCGTAATGTTACATTAATACACTTCCATGTTTCCTATAAATACATTCCTAATAATTAATTCATTCATTTATATTGTTTGTTACCAAGGAAGGCATAACCCGATTCCATCCCGTGTCGTTTATTCGGTGTTAAAATGTTAGCTAAGTTTCCATTCATAAGTAACGCGAATAGGAATTCTCGTACCAGTTCAAAGAAAACCTCTAACATTGGTCAGCATGGCAGAATCTGTATTGTGAATTGTGTATGTTATGACAGTGAAGTAAGAAGAAGCTAGTGATAGGTCATTTCATGTTTTGTTTCCACAAACTTGTAAGCGGTGGTTTTCAACGCCAGCAGTGGTGAAAAAAAGGCCTGCAAATGTTTCCTGAAAACAGGAAAAAGTGGATGAATTATAATCGATCAATGCGATTCTAAGTAGACCAATGGAAACCTTATGTTAAGGAGTAAAACGGAATCAAAGATGCAGTCGGACTACGCCTATTTGGGGAAGGTAGGCTTGAGAAGCGGCTTAGCAAAGTTGACTGCGGGATGCAGTCGGTACTCGTGTGTGCCCGTTAACCTCATTCCGCGCCCGTCCAGCTGCACTCCACTCCCACCCTCTGCTCTTGCCTTGCCACCTCTCCCATTCCTGCGCCCCACCTCACCTCACTTCACCCCACCACAGTGGTCTAGCTGCAGTTGGTGTCACCTGGGGCGAAGGTAATGGTGCAACCCCCCCATAAATGAAGTATAAAAATATCTACTGCTGCACTGACAGTACATTATTTTATTAAAAATACAAAAATATTGGCACATGATAGTTATTTATAATATATTTAAAAATTCTATGTAATTAAGAATAATTGCGATTAAATCATTATCTATGCTTATGATTTAAATGTATACTTATTAAATTAACATAACTTTTAACTAAACCATAAAAATCATATAATTCCAACAATAAAAGTTTCGAACAACTAAAACTGGGAACACTATTAATATATACAATGTTTAAGTAAATGATTTCAATTATATAATTCCAATTATAAAATAATTTAATTGGTGTCACCTGGTTGCGCCACCCCCGTGCCACCCCCCCCCGTAGCTACGCCACTGCCCCATCTCACCATTCTCCGCGCGCGCCGGCCACGCGTGCCGTCCGCCCTCCTCGGTATTCGCCACAGGCGCCAGCTGTCCGCGTCTACCTCTCGTCCGTTTCAGCCGCACCCCGCATCGCCTCGCCCCATGGCCGCCATGTCTTCGCTTCCACCGCACCAAAGACTAAGGAGGCATAGTTCATTTCTCTATTGAACTGAATTGAATTGAATTGCATTATTTTTCGTGGCGAGACTCAGGCCATGAAGCCTGCTCTTCCGCCTGAACACGCAAATTTCGCTACACTCCTTTCATCAACTAGTTGAGAAAGAAATATTCCATGGGCGACGAAACAGGCGATTTTGAATTTTGCTCAGAGGCGTCATTTAGGCTTGAGGATCTTTCACATGCAGTAAATCTGCTAACATGGAACAGCCGGCTTTACTTCCCCTCTGAAGGAAAGCGTACAAAGGATTTTTTCGCCCCTAAAAATCCTCTCGGGTTTGAACCCGCCAACTTGGGTATAACAGTCCGATACGCTAACCGTTACACCATCGCCGCCACTATTTCTCTGTGACCGCGCTTTCCCGGACACAAGGAAAAAGCGGATAGACGCGCCACTGTCGGTAAGAAACTAGGATACACGGCGGGAGACTGATCGATGTTTCCGCGTGCGTCAACCGCCATGATCATGAGACCCGTTACCGCACTGAATGTTTTGTACTGGCAGGTGCTAGTGTTTCTCCCCCACTGGATGCTGAGATCCAGCGCCGACGTACACGTCGATTTGCAAGATATTTCCCTCTCTAGGTATCTCCAGCGGGGCACCGCCCCAGCCGGGACAAGCTCCAAGCTTAGAACTGGTCACCAGACATGTGTGATTGTGTCATGCATAAGTGTGTGTGTGTGTGTGTGTGTGTGTGTAAGACGAGAGGACAAAGACGAGGAAGGAAAGATCGACCGCGGGCCGTGGCCCGTATGTTAGGGCTCCGGCATTCGCCTGGTGTTGATCGGAGAAACAAACGGAAATCTACCCATCTGAGCAGCCGGCCGCTACAATTCTCCTTCACACAACGACTGACCTTGCTGACAAGCTAGTGTCGAAAATCTTGCCGTTGTCGGGACTCGAACTCAGAACCTCCCGTTCAGAGGCACTGCAGTGACACACTGCAGTGCACTGAGCGACCTCTCCCGGTGGAAGCTCAATGAAACGAGTGTGTGCGTGTCCACGTAGGGGCGGGAAAGGCGCATCACATGGCCGCACGACGAAGCGTAGAGGAGCGCGGGTAGGACGGAGAGAACCAGGTGCGCGAGGGCATGGGCGGGGCGGGGCAAACGAGGGTAGGCAGGCAATGAGCGGCGGAAGATTCCAAAGGACGAACATGTGTACGGCCCGCGCCCGCCCCGCCAACTGCGCGCTGTGAATGCCTTCCACCACCGGCCGAGTCTTTGAGGCCGCACGGGGGCTTCCCTCAGTTCACCTGAGTTCTTCCAACGTTCTCTCCCCCAGGGAACACCCCCTTGCAGCTGCTAGGCCCGTCACCGCACCCGTATTAGTCACCTGGCGCCCTCGTAAAGAGGCACGTAACCACGGGGCAGGAGCTCTCGTAAAGCAATCTTGCAACCGACACCACGAACTCTATTCACGTTCCACTAGAAGGAATCATCACTCGCTTGTTATTTCGTAACATCGTTTCCAATGTTTCGAACGTCTACGATTATCATGTTGAGAAGAAAGATCATACAGTAATTTCTCATCCACAAACAGTTCATTTCTAATCAAAGCACGACACATTACCAATTAGCAATACTTAATTAATTTAAACCAATATCAAAAAATCTTCAAAATATAATTTAAATGCACTCTTAATCTAATTAACTATACATGTCCTAGTACAACAATATTAATTATTGTATTTTTCTTTCTTTACATCATTCTCCCCGCGCTATCCGCTAATCTTCATATTTCTTGCTTATCACACTCTTACGGTGTAAAGAGAAAGTAGGGCAATGCTCCATCGGAAAGTGTGTGATTTCTCGACAAACTCGAATTGTAGGGTCCTAATATCGACAAAATGGATAAATCTTGATTCTGTTTGCGGAAATTACTTTCTCTAACACGCCGAGTAGTGAGAATGTATATTTTGTGGGTCCTTGGTACCAAAAAATTAGTTTGCGGCAAAAGAAGACCGTCTCTCTGTCTGTTTGTAATCAACGAACGCTAACGCTTTAAACATTCAGATGATTTCTTTCAAAATTGGAATTCACCGTTAATTTGACCGAACTTGAGCCCCTGGGAATTTCAAACGTTCTATTTCTAGAGGTACTCCACAAATAGGTACACTTTAGACAAAATCTCATCAACATTTTCAAAATTTTCTACAAAAATGGCTCCGAAATTTTGAATTATTTGTTTTTCAGGAGGCAGCAAAAATCAATTTAAAAATGGGTGCCTTCCTTCACATACTTCCACTCCATTCATACTGCTTTCCCTCACATACATATTTCGTATCTGCCCCATTCTTCCTTTCTCTTTTACACAAGTTTTTCTAATCTTTCACACTTCTTTTTGCTTCTCCTCTTTTGTTAATTTTTTTAAGCATTCTTATCTCCTTCGCCCCCATTGTTCTCCCTCCAATTCATTCCCAGCGCCCATGCTCTTTCCCTTCCAACCGGTTTTCTCGCTCTTTCCCTCGCCGCATTGCCACCACAGCGTCCACGGCGCACCGGCTGGCGTCGCGTCGGGGAAAAAGGGCGCCACCGCCCCCCCCCCCGGCTCATGAGCTTTTACGGCGACAATCGCGTTAATACTCCCGCCAGGGCCAAAGGTCAACAGGTCTGAACCTGCGACTCCACGCACTGCAGAGTAAAACCTCACCTCGCCTCTACGCCCGCCCCGCGCCCGCACCAACCGGTGACCGCCTAGCGTCTGCTCTGCGTCTGTACCCGCATCCGTCCCTGCGTTCGCCCACGCGCCCGCCCCGCGCCCGCCCCGCGCCCGCCCCGCGCCCGCCACGCGCCCGCCCCAGGCCCGCCACAGCCCCGCCCCAGCCCCGTCCCGCCCCGCCCCCGCTTTGCATCCGCCCACGCCTGCCCTCTGCCGCCCTGTCCCCACTACGCCTAGCCCCGGCCCCGCGTCCGACCCGCTCCCATCCTGCCCCGCCCCCACATACACACGCCGAGCGTCCGCCCCGCCCCCGCGCCCACCCGCTCCACGGCCGCTCCGCTCCCCCCGCGTCCGACACGCCTCCGCGCCCGTCCGCCCCGCGTCCACCCGCCCCGCGTCCGCCCCGCCTCGCGCCCCGCCCCTTCCTGTCCTCGGGCCCGCCCCGCCCCTGCGCTTGCCCCATCCCCGGCCAGCTCCCGTTCGCCCCCGCCTCCACCCAGCATCCGTCCGTCGTCCCCCCCCCCCACGTCCGCAATCCGCCCTACTCTCTCGGTGTGGCGTGGCGTGGCGTGGCGTGGGCGGCGGCTGGCAGCGGCGGTCGCGCCCGATGGGCCGGGCATTGTGCCCTGATGTAGAGGGAAGCGGCGCGCCGCCGCTCCTCGCGGAGAATTCGAAGGTGGAAAAATGACTTCATGCAGCGCGCTCACTCGATATTACGCCGCGCCGCGCCGTTCCCCTGACAGAGTGCGCCGGAATTATGACTTTCCCCCACCCGCCCGCTTCTGGAGTGACGTCGAAATGCATTTCCGCGACGTCGCTGAACCGCGAGTCAAAACTACAATACCAGCGGCATAAATGGGCACAATTTTCGTCGCGATGTAAGTGCAACTTGAGTAATTGCTTGCTACCAACTTTAAACGTGATGCAAAAAATATTTTTTTCGAAACAATAATTTCACATCGTCAGCCATCTTTAATTTAACGCCATCTTTAACTGTGTCACATCATATTTAATTCTTTGAGAGATAAGAGTTCGCTAAAGGAAAACAGCATGGGCAAATCGCAAAAAGTATTGAATCCTTTATGCATTGCAATAAAATGAAAAGCACATTAGATTTCAGTTAATATAAAAAATCGCTTTTCTGTGACCAGATTTACTGTTTCCATCAAAAACACATTTTAATTAAAGTGATGATATATTGTTGCAACTTCGGGGATTAATATTTATGGAATTATTTGGATAACTGTTTTCTGGCAGCAACAATTTTTGTGTACTGATTTGTAAAGTATATTTACGAAATACGAATGATTTCGCTCAAATGTTGCTGAAAAATTCCATGCAAACTCATTTCATGAATGATTTAAAATAAATTACAATATTATTTTGGTATATAAGTTCGTTTTAATGAAAAAAAATTAATTTTTCGACAACAATAATTTTAGCAAAACGGCACTATGATTTCTGATAAAATTCACGATTGGTAGAACTTTGAACAAAGTTCCATTAGCCCCATCAAATGCAGATGTTTCTGATGCGGCTGGTAGATAGACTTTTCGAATA
This sequence comes from Acheta domesticus, assembly GCA_031308135.1. Classification (NCBI taxonomy): domain Eukaryota; kingdom Metazoa; phylum Arthropoda; class Insecta; order Orthoptera; family Gryllidae; genus Acheta; species Acheta domesticus. The sequence continues at coordinate 15,363,236 of JAHLJT010000631.1, read as the reverse complement.
TTTTAACAATAAAATTATTTTCATGAAGAATTTTTTTAAAAATCTAACAAAGTTCAATAGCTTGATAACGATCAAAACAAATTGGTTTTCACTACATTGAAAACTACAAAAAATCTCATATTCAATTTTGTTTGGTATAGCTATGTGAGGAATAACAACTTTACATACAGAGAAAAAGTAGGTCGTAGAAGAGCTTGACAAAATCGAGAGCAGACAGCAAGCGAACTAAATATTTGGATTTCCTTAGTTCGGGCACTTGCCACGTTTTGAGGACATCGAGCGAATCTACTGCATATCAGGTTTTTCAGACAGTTCGGCCGCCCGTTCCTGAATAAGTAGTCCTCTCACACAACATTTAATCTTGCAAATGCAACTCACTTCGATCAGGGACAGCAAAACTACGCAAATTACGAAAATAATATCAGAATGAATAAAACAGAGACATATTTCTGAAAATTAAACCTTCCTATCATGACCCAAACTACACCACGAGAATTGTATACGCACTTGTAAAGAGTCGGTCAACGGAAAGTATTTTATTCCGGAAGGCAAGAAAGGCGTAACCGAAACGAAGCTCGCAAGCACCTTTCATTTGTAAACTGTTCCAACCTGAGTTTGATCACCTCTACTCCAGCGCATCCCTGTCTCCCTTTAACTCGGTTCCCCGCATCCCCAGACAGCGCGAGCTGGCCGCCCTTCCGCGTCAGCGACACTGAAGCCTTCCCCGTCCCGCGTTCCACCCACCGCCACCCGCAACCCGACAACCGACCTCGCCGTTGGCGGCCAAGACGAAAGCGGTGGAGGCGGAAGGGGGCAAGCAGTGGCGGGTAAGCCCGCTGCAGACGGGGGAGGATGTGTCCGGGCTGGAGATGGTGGGGATGGAAATGGAAGTGGCGGGGATGAAGGCGACAGTGGCGGGGAAGGTCGAAGGTGGAGGGGAAGAAAGTGGTGGGAACGGAAAAATAGTGAGGAGGGAGGGGCCAAGGACAGTAGTGATGGCGGAAACAGGAGTGTCGGGGACAGACATGGCGGGGACTGAAGCGGTGAGGACAGAAGTGGCGGGGACAGAAGCGGTGGGGACAGAAAAGGCGGGTGCAGAAGTGGCGGGACTGAAGCGGTGGGGACAGACATGGCAGGGACAGAAGCGGCGGGAATTGAAGCGGTGAGGACAGACAGACATGGCGGGGACAGAAGCGGTGGGGACAGAAGTGGCGGGGGCAGAAGAGGCGGGAATAGACATGGCGGGGACTCAAGCGGTGGGGACAGACATGGCAGGGACAGAAGCGGTGGGAACAGAAGTGGCGTGGTGAGGACGGTGGGTGGTGGGGAAGGAGGTCACAGGATCAGAAATGGCTTGGTCTGAGTTGGTGGGGACAGAAGTCTTGGAACAGATGTGGCAGGGACAGAGGTGGTGAGGACGATGGGTGGTGGAGGGGCTGGGGGGGTGGAAGTGGCTGGGATGGAGATGGCGGGAAGGGATGTGGTGGGGACGCACGTGACGGGGGAATGTGGTTAGGCGGAGGCAACGGGGACGGAAGCTGCGGGGACGTCGCGGACGGGGACGGCGGCTGCCGCAGCAAGCGCGGGGCCGGCGATTTTTAATAAAGTCTTCGAGCAACATTTCATCTGAATAAGCAAATGTTTGTTCAGCCCATTCGGTGGCCCTCTCTGCCCGGGATTTCGGGGGCCGAGCCGCGCCGGGCCGGGCCGTCCCGTCCCGCCGGGAGCGCGCGCCCCGTCCCTTCTGTTGAAAGTCAGCCTGGCAAAAAGCGCCACGCCACACCGCCCGCGCGCCCGCGCCGCGCACAGTGGGGCCAAACGCTCCCACACGAGCTCAGGTCGAATTCAGTCGCTGTCTGGAGGAGAATTCTAGCGGCCGGCTGCTCTGATCGGTACTTTTTCGTGGTTTCTCCGATCAACACCACGCGAATGCCGGAGCAGTACCCTAACAAACGGGCCACGGACCGCGCGCGATCTTTCCTTCCTCTTCCTACCATCTCCTCTTACACACACAATTACACCAACATGCACTACACTACACATGCCGGGAGACAGGTCGGGAGCTTGCAGCATGTTCCGGCTGGGGCGGTGTCCCGCTGATGGGAGATACCTGGTTGAGGGGAAAACCCCGCTAGTCGACGGTAGGTCGGCGCCAGATCTCGCCATGTAGCGGGGAAAAAATCACCGCCACCTCCCGAGAAAACTCGCGCTGCATTTACGGGATTAATGACCTAAGTCGTTGACGCGCCCGGAAACACGAATCAATCAATCAATCCACATGAGCTCTGGTGATTGATTAGTAGAGACCGGATTTTTATGTAATTACATATTTTTTGTCTTTCTACTTACCTTTCTCAAAATTGTAATCTTGGCAAATCATCACCCTCCTAACACAATATCGAATTTTTTCGTTACATACTTTTACATATTTAGTACTATATTACATATTTTGCTGTTTTCACTATATATTTTCTTATTTTATCAATTTTCTTCAATTTAATTCCATATTATTTTACGAAAAGATGTATTTTTTTAAAAAAATGAGCGTTTCCCCTACATTATTGGGGAAATCTAGGTGTCCAAAATATCACTGACCCTGCGTTTTGTGATCTGTAATCGTTTTTTCCGAGAAAAATTTGCGATCGCTGACGTGTAACACCTCAATGAAGATGGTATCGAAGGCTTCCGCGGCCAGAGTCATGATCTAGGCTGTCCGGGTGACGCCGCGTCGCCCGGACAGCCTAGATCATCACCTCAATGAAGATGCTACAGGGTATGTTTCCTGGTCGTAGATCTGGCCAGTTTGTGCGATGGCTTCTATTGCGATTAGTCCGGCTGCTAAACTACGGTCCTGGATTACAATAGATTAAGCTTTTACTACTGATAAGAACGTTATATGATGTAAAGTGAGCAGTTTTTACAAATGTAAATTTCTTGCTATGTAAATGGTTTTTAATTAGAGAATTTTAATATTACATATTAACCCGATTTTCCATATTTATGTACATATTTCGACGTTTAATACTGCATATTTTTCCTGTCTCTATTGATTAGTGATTCCGGGCAAGTGAACGACTAAAGTCATGAGTCCCATAAGTGTACTGCATGTTTTTTATCCCGGGAGATGGCGTTCACCTTCCCCCGCTGGATGACTGCATTACCCGTGTGCTTGTGGGTTTCCCCTTTGAGGTATCTCCCACGATCGGGGCACGCCCCAACCAGGACAAGCTCTAATCTCCAGACTGTTCTTCCGGAATGTGTGGTAGTGTAGTGTAAGTGAGGGCGAGGGAAGATAGGGAAGAGGGAGGAAAGATCGCGCGCGGTGTGGCCCAGTTGTTAGGGTACTGCTCCCGCATTCGCCTAGTGTTGTAACAGGAAAGTACCGATCAGAGCAGCCGGTCACTGTAATTCTTGGCCACACACTGGCTGAATTTGATCTAGCTACGTAGCGAGTGTCGAAAATCCTGCCGCTTCGCGACTGAGTCCTCATACCTCCCGGTCAGTCACTGCGGTGACATCCATTGATGCCGAGCCATCTAAGCCGGTGTCCAGATAAGCTTTTCTTCCAAAACAGTCCTTAAATTTGCAAGTAAAAATATTCCTCCCTGTACGGTAAAGGCTCATTCACAACACAAATATAAACATAAGCATGGCGTTAACATAAAAGTTAGGACTACGTCTGTAAACGGACGCATTCACAATGCATTCGCATAAGCATAACAGGTGAGACGTGAACTTTAAAGCTTGCAAGGTTGAAGTTTCTGTGCTTATGCTTAAGTAAGAAATAAGAAAAGAACCCATCACAGTACGGTAACTCAGAATAGAGTATCGACATACAACGAAGTCGATAGATCGAACAAAAGACTGGATTTCCAGATTGCGTGGATGATTTTCGGCGGGTTTCTACTTTGTTTTCTAGCTTTTGATCTTTTTGTAATTTAGCTTTTTTCTAGTATTCACAGTACTGTTTAGTTAGCTGTGTTCATAGTAGCATCATTTTGTTTTAATTTTTATTGAAATTAAAATATTACATAAATCGTAGGCCATGGACACAGTCGATATCTCGAAATCGATTCTCACATCCACCTAATAGTAAACCAAAATGTCCCACAGACAACAGAAAATCTTATTTTGCTCACGTTTGTTGGACATTGTGAATACTTCAGTCTTTCACTTATGTTAAAGATAATATGTCTACGCGTTACGCTTATGTTTATGCATACACTGTGAAAGGACCTTTATGTGCTAACGAGCAATGACAGTTTTGTACCACTGATACGAAACTATCGACACTTCCCCTCTCCCCATGAGCGTGATTTTATTGAATAGAGAACTACCCCTCAGTCCTGCATCAACCAGATTTACTACAAAAAAGGGAAGTTCGAATATTGTGACATAAGAATAATTGCAGGCACAAATATAAGTCTCAACATACGTTGCGCTGCATCACACGTTGCCATCGTGCTTCACTCAGAAACGATCCGTCCTAGGCCTTGGAAGCCACGTTTTTTGTATTTCATCATTATAAACGACCTTTTCTGTTGCAAGAAATCGTTCATAATCAGGCGTTTTATGGCACAAATAATGACGTATTAGATTTTACGACACGAATGATTGCGTCATCACACATTCAGCCAATCGCAGCCAGAGAATTAGGGGGAGGTAGAGGTAAACAGAACAGCTGACCACAGTTTTCTCGCACAGATGTCAAATACCCGAGACATCACAGGAAAGTTGTTTGGAAAACTGAGTTTCATTCTCTTATAAATTTATAATGCTGTCATACAAAAAATAGCGTATGCAACTCGTTTGTAATGTTGCTTTATTGCATTCGCACAAATTTGAAACCTAGCTCCTAACGTCGCTCGTTTTCAAAACATGTACTCATGCAATAAAGCTTAACATTATAAACTAATTGCATAAACTACTGTTTTGTGTCCCTAATGGGACACTGGTTGTTTCCATGCCATAATCCACAAAACGAGCCCTTTTTGGAACTAACACAATTCTTTTTGGAGGGCACCCCTACTCTGCAGCGCGGGTTGTTAGAAGTTGGGTTACAGACCAAAGTTACTTTTACTTTTAAAACAGAGTGCGGAATGTGGGTCGAAGTAGTAACAATAAAATGAGGCTTTCAGTAGGAAAAGCTACTCGTATACTGGACGGCACATTGACAACACTAATAAAACAATATCACTCTTCAATAGAACATTACGAAACGATGATGTAATGAAGGGTATTAATACAAGAGTTCGTAACGTAAACTTCACAGGAGTGTATTAATACCCATTACATCGAGTTTCACATGGTACTTTTTCTATGACGCATGGTAACTTTTATAAATTAAAATTTTACGTTTCGTGACAGCAGGTAGAGTTCAGCCAAGGCCACCTAGCGGACAGCTCCCTAGCCACCGCAGGTGGCTTTGTTTTACCAGTTCGCATGCGAGGAGTACAGAAGTAGCGGCAATAATTTCGAGGTCACCATTTTGCTTTTTCTTTTATTTCTGGAGGTGTCAAGTTCACCTTTGATTCACTAGATATTTTAAACAAAAGAATTGGCTGATTTTCAAGAACAACCACAAGGCAGCAACATATTACCCCAAATGACTTGCGTTCCGATCTTAACCTAAGCAAATGTTCTCTCCAATAAATACCACTGCGCTAGTCAAATAGGATCGAAGTGAAATTACGATTCAATTTATTTTAAATAATATTTCACGTTAAGAATTACTAATAATAAAAGAAATAAAAACTGTGAAGCAGAATATAATATTAAATACAATTTTAATGTACACAATCGAACGAATCATCTACTATAAAGATTCTCAATGATTAATGAAGTGTCATTACTTGGTTTGTAAGCTTCACTGTGATTGGTCAAGAATCTGTATCATAATGAAAACTGTTTCGTAATGAGTATCATTATGCAACGGGTTGCAGCCATCAAATGACAGAAGACTAGAATTACATATTTAGATGCACCCAGTACGCACAGGCATGGAAGGTCGTAGGTGCTATGTTCAAGGGGTTGAGTTTCATTTCCATCTTGAGAGTAACTGTGTTTTTTTAGGTTTTATTTGTCCTTCTCCGGCATTAAAGGACTTCCAGGTTTTTTACCATAATGACAATAACACATGTTACTTAATGAGGATTGAAGCACATGCCATCGTAATTATTTCTTTTTACTTACTAGCAGATGTAGTATAGAGAAAGTATTGTAATACTACAAAAAACTGATGTCGAGATTTCGATCGAAATATTGTTTTTGAAGATTTGAAAAAATACTTTTTTTCCCTTTTCAATCTTTCCTTCTGGCACCTAAACTATATTTTCCCCAAACTGAATACTCTCCGATCCATCTAGACCGACTCAAGACCCCGCAAATTTAAGACGGATCCTCTAATTTTTGGGGGATACTGAAAACCCATTTTCAAACTTTTCTCAAAAATAAGTCCAAATGTTTTCTTTGTCTTGTCATCTGGCCGATTTTGACCCAGTGTGCGAGCGGAGGCACTAGAGAGCAGAAACGGCGACCGCCACCAGCTACTGCGGTCACCGCCCACCTGCGTGTATTCTTTTGGAGAATTTCCGTCCACCCGTCTGTTTGTTTTTTTTACTTCACTCGCTTCTTTTTTGCGTTCTTTTATTTCGTAGTTCTAACTGACGTTACTACCCTCGCGTTAGAATAGCATCGTTGTGTAACATTAGATGTGAAGGAGAAAAGAAAAAATCTCGCCGATGTTTTCAACTACCCAGTATGAAGTACATTCAGTTCCTAGAAACAGATTTTACTATCGGTAAATGTAAACATACTCGTATACGCACAAATTCGCAAGAGAATACCTTACGTATCATACGCCCGAGGGAAGAGTTAAAAGAGGCTTAAGATCTGCGTTTACTGTACCCATAATAAATACCGTTTCCGACACAGTTGCGTTACCACACCCAAATCTTTAAAAAAAATCATATACAAATCTTTACCTACGAGTTGGGAATCGCGGATATACAGCGGTAATTCAAAACGAATATAAATATACGAAGTTTCTGCACTGTACGTTTCCCGCATGTACCAAACCAAACAATGTTGTTTGGGCAAATTACGTACACTGCGAGTTTCGAAAATGTAAACAGACATGAGCGAAAATTCGTAAACTGTTCAGTAATAGATTCAAGTCTGTGGTTCTAAATATTTTAAACACTGCCGTAAAAGGTGGAAAGCACGACCTCTCCATAACTACTAAGAAATATAAAAGTGAAGCGAAAAAATGCTCGTGCTAGCTACTGATCCGAAATTGAATTATTTTTGGAATATAAAAATATTTCTCAATTTAAATCTCCCGTGTTTCTTCTCGCACAAATCAAATTCAAAAACTGAAGCTAATGCAACTTTTGAAATATATTCTTTCGTAATAAGTACGGCCAATGAATTGCACTGCATCAGAAAATGTTTTCTGTTAATTCATTACGTTATGTTATTCAAGTCACTTAATGTTATACTTCAGCTACATTACTTAATTTGAATTTCTAACATTGATAAGTACAGAATTTAACACACAGATTAGTCACTGATTTTTTCACAAAGTAACTTACTTTCCACGTGTTCCAGTTTTGTTAACAATATTCAAGTTCGTTTTCAATCGATATTTCTTTTCTAATATGTAATCAAAAGTCGAGGATTACTGTGCAGCTTTTAAACCATCTGTTCCAAAATTGCATTCCACATAATACGAGTATGTTGAACAACCTCAAAAGTCGAATTTCGAACGAATTTCAAAATAAAAGAATACAAGGGTATCAGATTATCGATTGGTATTCAAAAACCAAATAACAGACTCTGATATGAAACTCAGTATTTGGGCTACACTATTTGTTCTTTGCCTTGGTGTGTTCATAAGAATTAAGTAAATATGAATGATCATGGATGTGGATTTACATACAGAAATTTTTTCGTGAAATCCACGGCAAAATACATTGAAAAACTGTTATAGTATTGACAGAACTCATCACGATACCTGCAGCGCATCACAGAGCTTTGTAAGCCACATGCGTGGCATGGTATTGTGATAATATTCATCGCAATATCGGTGATTAACACCTACGGAGTTTTCACACTCTCGACGCTATACAACTGAAAACACGTTACCTAGATTGTTCCAGAGCACTTACAGATGATGTATGATACGAAATAATTTGATTTTTAATTTGATTTATCTAATATCATTGAAAATATGAAATATGGAGTTCTGTATTACACTGTTATGCACAAAAAAATGATCTAAAACGGAATCAAATAATCACGGAATGTCGAATCTATCCATAGACCACAACAACCATCCACGTTATTGCTTTCACAGCACTTTCCATAACCACACAATAATTCTACGGCGCCTTCGGTCAAATGCACTTCTCTCTTCTACAACAGTAGAGAGATAAATATTTATTGTTTCCACGGGTAGGTTTATGCAACCTGGTGGCGGAACACTAAAATTTACATATTATACTTACATATTATAATTAGGAATTAAATACAATGTAAATTAAAATTATTTTAAGACAATAATAATAAAAACATAACAATGTTAACAATAAAGGCATTAATAACAATAACCGCATTAATTCTACATTATGGTAGTTCTGTACAGATAATTTATACTAACAAATATACGACTTTTGCACTGCTCTGCACTCCACTTCACAACACGTCACCACACTTCAATACGAATAGTATAAACCAATGCATCTAATAATTATCACAATACTAATAATGGTAAAAATAATAATTAATAATAATAATTATAAAGTAACCATTCTAATAAACCTAAGTTACTAACTAATAAAATTTACAAATATCATTTGTTAATTTACTTTTAAATCGGAAGAACGGAACAAACTGATCCCCAGCATCTTCCCGCCAAAAGTCGAAACACATTAGCATCCCGTCGCCTAGAGTGCAGCGGCTGCCCTAACAGGTGTCAAACGGCCCGCGCGCCTCCGGACCCGGGCGGCGGGGGTAGGGGTGGTGGCGGGGGCAGGGGTAGGAGGTAGCAAACGCGCTAACGAATGTCTGCGCGGAGAGGGCGCGCCCGCGAGGACGAGTCGCGCGTAATGAAGACCCTTCCGCGCTCGCAACGACGCCATTAGGATAAGAAGCGCCCGCCGCCGCCCCCCTCCCCGCCCCCTGGCCCTAAAACCCGCACCGCCGCGCCGTCGCCGCCCTCCCCGCCACACGCGCCTCCAAGCCCCTCTCCCGGCGCGGCGTTTCAAACAGCGCCGCTTCTCTCTCCGTGAATTCGCCGCATGCGCTCCCGTCCCGCCCCATTTAGGGGAGAAAAAATCCTTCGTACGCCTTCCTTCGGAGGGGAAGTAAAGCCGGCTGTTCCATGTAGTAGATTTACTGCATGTCAAAGATCCTCAAGCCTAAATGACGCCTCTGAGCAAAATTCAAAATCGCCTGTTTCGTCGCCCATGGAATACCTTCTTTCTCCGCTGGGTGGTGAAAGGAGCGTAGAGAAATTTGCGTGGTCAGACGGAAGAGCAGGCCTCATGGCCCGATTCTCGCCACGTAAAATGAGGCATTAACTAACTCTCAACCACCCCTTCCCCTTCTGGGGCACCAAGCCACTCCCCGTTCCCATCCCTACGCCCTGTGCCCCCGCGAGCGAATCCTCCTCCAGGTTGACCTCCCCGCTCTCACGCCCGCCATTATGTTTCCCTCCCTCTTCCAAATGACCTTCAGAGCCCAAACTCTTGAGCAAAATTCAAAATCGCCTGTTTCTTCACCCGTCGTCTCTCTCCGCTAGTTGGCGAAAGGAGCGTAGTGAAATTTGCGTGGTCAGACGGAAGAGCAGGCCTCATGGCCTGAGTCTCGCCACGGAAAATAAGGCAATTCAATTCAATTCAGTCCCTGTGGGATACTACCTGCCTCCAACCTTCGTTCATTTCCTTTACAAACTCATTCCGTATCTCACCTCGTTCCCGCCCATTAACGCCCCCACAACCCGCAAAAAGAAACACTCAGCAACATTTTTTCATTGTTATCACTTATTTTCGTCTACGTTCTGGAACATCTTGTGTAGCTAACGCCATTGCCCTAATTAACTCGACACCATCAGTCATCTGTGTCTCAAACGTGTAGTCAATCTTGCCCCTTCTAAAGGATCTTTTAACTCCCGCGCCTCCCATCGTATCTATCGCATGTCCCCTGCATTCGCTCTCTCTGAATTTTTGTTCCATTCTCATTCTCGCCATGCCTTTATCACTCTGCCACACTTCACTTCCAACTTCTCGTCTGGCCCATCTATTCAGCTCCGACCCCACACTCATTCTCCGCACATTCCGTCCACTTCGCCAATTCCTTCTCATTTCGATTCTCTGTCCATCTAGACACCAAATATACGTACTCCTTCCTTCCTTCCTAACCTTCGATCGTACAATTCGAAGGACCCGACCATTTCTGCAAATTCAATTACCAATACCCAAATGCATCAGCATGAAATTCAACCCTTCCTCCTGCATCGCGTAATTCACCCCTTAGCTTTTCTCTTTCAGCTGCCCTCTCTCCATTTTATTTCTTCAATCACCACTCCTTGCAATTTGTTTTCGCTCCTGACAACCGCTTGACCCACCCATCATCCCAGCTGCCTCCACCGCTCCTCCCTCCACCTGCCCCGCACGAGCCCACACCGCCCTGCCCCCCGCCACTCTTTCCACTTCACCTCACCACCCCATCACCACACCTTCTTTCGAAGGCTGTTCTCCTCTCCAAACACTCACATACCTCCCATCTACACTGACTCCTCCTTCTCCATCTTTCTCCGGTCACCCACCGATCCTCTGCCTTCCCTCTCACCCTTTCTCCACTGCATCCCATCTCCCCATCCCCACACTTTTCTTCAACGGCTCTCCTCTTCCCACAACCCTCATCCCTCCTCCACACTGCCCGTCTAAATTGACCTCCTCCTCCTCTTCCTCCTCTCTCCACTGCCCCCGAGCGAGCCCACCCGGCGCTCTCCGTCCTTTCTCTTTCTCTCTCTGCATGGCGCCGGGCCGCGCTGCGCCGCGCTGCGCCGCGCGGCAGTTTAAACATTAACTGCCACGCTTCAATCTTCCCTCCGCGGAGCGTCGCGCCCGCCGCGCGAACGGCTTACACGTGAAGTCCCATTTCCTTTATCTGCGCCCGTAAAATTCATCGCAATTGCCCCGACAAATAACCCATTCAGGAGTGAGCTTTTATCAGAGGGAAATAAAATAAGCGAAGCTCTTATTGCGGGCGGCGCGGAGCGACGCGGCGCGGCGCGGGAGGAGGAGATGTGGGTGGGGAGGGAAGAGAAGAGCGCAGAGGTGGAGCAGAACAAAGAGGTGGAAGAAGAGGAGAACGGGCGAGGGGAAAGAGAAGGCCAGGTGAAGGAGAGGGATGTGGAGGAGGTGCGGGAGCAGCAGCAGCAGGAGAAGGAGGAGGAGATCATGGGTGGGGAGGGAAGAGAAGAGCGCAGAGGTGGAGCAGAACAAAGAGGTGGAAGAAGAGGAGAACGGGCGAGGGGAAAGAGAAGGCCAGGTGAAGGAGAAGGATGTGGGGGAGGTGCGGGAGCAGCAGCAGCAGCAGGAGGAGGAGATCGTGGGTGAGAGGGAAGGAGGAAGAGAAGTACGGAGAGGTGGAGAACAAAGAGATGGAAGAGGAGGAGAAAAGGGCGAGGTGAAAAAAGAAGGGCAAGGAGGAGGAGGAGAGGGAAAGGTGGTGGAGAAGAAGGAAACGAGAGGAACGCGGAGGTGGAGACCAAGAAGAACGGCGATGACAAGGGCGAGCAAGAAGAGAGGAAACGGAGAAGCCAGGAGAGGAGAGAACGAGGGGTGATGCTCGCGCCACAAAGAGGCCGCCGCGAGCCGCTAAAAGTCTCCGCCGCGGCGATTAACGAGCGCCGCACAGAGAGCGCACTCGGGGCATGTAGACGCGCCCTCGCGTTATGGACGTCCGCTCTGCGGGGGGCGCCTGGGCCGCCCGCCTCCTTTTTTATTTCTTTTTATTTATTTCATTTTCGCTCTCTGTGCGCGCTCTTGCGCCGCATCATGTGAAGCTTCAGTTCCGTGTACATATCTCGTTTTTTTAAATTTTTCTGTTTCTTCTTTTCGTAATTCCTACAGTATCTTAACACATGTTCTGAAACAAAAGTGATTTGTGCAAGTTTGTTATATTTTTACTTTGTTCGTTTTTAGTTTATTTCTTCCTTTTCGTTTTTTTTTTTTCGCCCTTTCTTTCTCAACATAAGACGTAATAAATCAGTGCCCTGCACTACCTCGTTTTTTCTCTCGTTTTCGTTCTCTGTGCACGTTGACTTCCTCTCCAAATGATCAGGTTCGTCAGTGGGACTAAGCATGAGGTAAGCGATTTACTCTCCTTAGCATTGCAGAACAGAAATCTTACCCACAAATTGTATATCATGTACATGTTAAGGGAACGAAGGCTCGCCGATTATTCATTGACATAAAAGGAAATGAGTTGAAATGATGAAACAAGCAAAACTCAACTTTTTTTATAGAAATGGCATTTTTACGCCATGAGAAATGTTTAAATAAATTTGAATACTCCAACACTTGCTTAAAAAACACAAAACTCCGTTAAATTTGTCAACTGTCCCTCTCTATACCACATACTTCATTGAAATTCATTCCCATATTTGGCCAAAATCGCCAAAAGTATAAGTTACAGAATATTATTTAAAAACTGCTAAATAACCAGAAGGCACCGAGCGAAGTGGCTCAGGGCGGAGCGCGCTGACTTCGCATTCGGGAGGCCCTGGTTCGATCCCCGGGCCGGCCATCCTGACCGGGGTTTCGTGGTTTCCCTCGGCCATCCAGGCGAATGCTGGAACGGTTCTACTGAACGGCCACGACCCCAAAACCGATGTCGCTAGCCGAATTTGTGACGTCACGAAAGTTAAGAAAATTCGACACTTCGCAGGTTCCTGGTTGGGAAACCGACTGGGAACCTCGGAATCTCATTGCGCCGAAGACAATTGCCCTTTACGGGACGTGTAATGGCTAAATGCAAATAACCGGTATGCACATCTTAGTGCTATCGTCTCCTGTATTATTTCAGTAGTATACCTTTGGGTTCCGGCTCTCACACGCTACCAATCTTTATAAACGAGGGCTCTAAAGAAAGAGAATTTCACGGAGACTTGACGAATTCCACTTTGACTTTAAAAATATGGATGATTTCTTTAAAAAAACGCATCGAAATATTCATGTAAAATGCAACATGTAATGTTTCAGAGCTTTATGTAAAGACCATTAATGAACGAAATGTTTTAAACAACGAATTATAAGGTTTAATAAAAAAATTGGTGATAGAAATAAAAAATAAAACGTTTCACTTGACGTATCTTCAAACAAATGAAGACTATATTTTTAATTTGCCATGTCTTGTGATTTCAAAAACTCGGATCACAGCTCGAAGCGAAGGGCGCTGCGGGGCAGGTTATGTAACCCGCGAAGTCTTCGTGTCTTGAAGCAACGTTTGCCTACTTGTCGTCTAACAGGGGTACTTGTCATACAATAGGGACCCAGCGACACAGCGAAAACTTGGACGAATTACTCCATACATTGCACGGAATTTCTCACATTCAGAGATACACATGAACAAAACGTATAGGATTACAAAGATATAACCATATTCATAGGTAAGACAATACTTAATGTCCAAAACCCTCGGTTAGGAATTATTGTCAAGACGGAAAAGATAGAGAGACAAATCATACTTCGAATAAAACAACGCAAACATCCATAAAAAGAACATTGAACAAACGTAAAGATGTTTTGAAATAGAGGGAAATTTGTAAAATACAAGACTTTTCAAGAATCAAAGAAGAGAAACTCGAAAACAAGGTAGGAAGTCGTGAAAACAACGCGTGGCTCAAAGAACAAAATATTTGCAAAGCATTGTACACGAGACAGAAATCCAGACACGGGTAGCAGAAGCTCTGAGTGGATATGTAAAAGAAACAAATAGTATTCCGAAACAAAGAAACACTATACTATGCGTCTGAATAGAAAATGAACAAACCTAACTGCAGACATGAGCACATTGCTCTGTCATTTTCTCTACTGGTAGAGAAGTGTTTAACAAAACGCTTTCACTCGCCCGTGCAATGAACATTTCTCGCGGATTATCAGTCCACATTTCTGTATTTCCATGTTCATATGAGCCCATTTTAACGTCCGCAGTGCCCTCGTGTGTAGTTCGGTGGGCACTGGAGCCTGGAGAAGTGAGCAGGGCGAGGCGACGGAGAGCATAGTGCGACGGTAATGAGTTCGTCGGCTTCCTCGCCAAGTCCCCCCTCCTCTTCGGCAACGACCATTAGCAAGCGCAAGCGGGGGGGGGGGCGGGAAGGGGCAGAGCGGGGGGGGGAATGATCCGAGAAGGGCGGGGACACTGACAGGAGCGGGACAGGGTAGAGCAAGAGGGGCGGCGCGGGATGGATAGGCGTGGAACAGGGAGATGTGCGGAAACGGCGAGCTTGGCAGGGCAGGGCACGGCAGGGCGGGGCGGGGTGGACCAGGGCGGGGCGGGGCGGGGCGGGGCGGGGCGGGGCGGGGCGGGGCGGAGCGGGGCGGAGCAGGGCGGGGCCGTGGAAGAGTAGGGCGGGGCGGGACGGGGGAGAGCGGGGCGGGACGGGGCGGAGCGAAGCGGGGTGTGGCGGGGCGGAGGAGGGCGGGGCGGGGCGGGTTGGAGCAGGGCGGGGCGGGGAAGGGTCAAGGTAGGGCGGGGCGGAGCAGGGCGGGGCGGGGCGGAGCGGAGCGGAGCAGGGAGGGGCGGGCAGGGTAGGGCGGGGCAGGGCAGGGTAGAGCGGGGCGGGGCGTCGAAGCGGGAAATGGAAAAGCAGGACGGAACGAAGAGTGGAGCAGCGGAGCGGGGCCAAGCTGTGCTGGACGGGTCGTACTGGCTAGGAGCAGAGACGGGTGGAGCGGGGCAGATGAGCAGGAGGGGCCGGATGCAAATTGCGGACCACAAAATCCCTTCATCTTATCTCGTGAAACTTACTTTCTAATTCTGTAGGTAAATTGCGGACCAAACTATCTCAGGTAAGGAACAGGACTGAGGAAAAGGAAAAGCAGGTAGGCGCGTTCAGGGGGCCGCCGCCGCCGCGCTGCTGTCCACCATTTCCTTGTGCCTTTCGCTTCACTTTTTAAGACGGAGATTCTTGGAGATGTCCGAAGGTGGCTGTAGTCGTATTATACTATATTGAACACTATTCTTAATGATAGGAGTAACTCTCTCTGAATTTTAGTCATAAACAATTCAAGCACAAAATAAAATACGGGAAACCCCTACATGTCAGTACAGAATGTTTTGCCAGTTGCAACAATGAGTAATATGTAGATATAATACGTAAATTTAAAGAAGTAGCCTCAGACCAAGTAATGAAAGATCCCGTGCTCGTTTCAATCGGTCCGAATTGTAGGTGCGACAAAAATATGAAACAAAATGGTTCAGATTTTTACACGATGATATTATTATTATTAATATTATTATTATTATTAATATTATTATTATTAATATTATTATTATTGTGAAATTTTGCCGCCCCCTAAAAGTGCAGCTCGGGACCGGACGCCCCTACGGCTCCCACTATGCTACGTCTCTGGTCACCTTCCACTTTTACCTGGAAGGGTAGGTAGTCGGTCCGCAATTTACATGTGGGTTTAACTATTCTTTTCCTTTTGGCCCGCAATTGACATACCCCGGCAGGAGGACGTGTGGAGAGAAAGAGCTGGGCAGGGCGTGGCAGGTCGAAATAGGGACGGAACGAGATGGGGAAGAGCAGGTTGGAGCAGAGCGGGTCGGGGAGACAAGCGGGAAGTGTGGAGACGAAGAGCTAGGCATTTCGGGTTGGAGCGGTCCAAGAACTTAGACACTGCGGCGAGAACGGAGGGGTACTCGACGGGCAGTCATTCTGCCGATAGCACCAGCCGCAGCTCCCACGACACAAACAAGTCGTGGGATGCCGACACGCGGTGGCCGAGATCGTTAAGGCAGTAGTGTCGTAGCAATCTCGGATCCAATTATCGCGGGTTCGAGTCCCGCCTCGAGCATGGTTGTATTTGTGTTCGTCCTTTCACCCCCTATCTTCACCATATCGTTTCATCCTCACAGACACCATAAGGTTAAAATCCTTTAGTGGTCGCTAATGACCTTGATGCTGATGCGACCTTAAATAACAAAAGAGTCGCGGGTCCGTTTGGGGCGCCACCGTCCGTCTCGCCGCTCAGGAAGATCACATCTTCGTTCTCTGGGTCCCCAGCGAGACGCCTGGCCGCAAGAATAGCGTTTCTCCACGCGCTCGCAGTATCCTCTCAGACATGCACCCGGAACGCAGATAGAATCTGGTTCTAGCTCCGGACCACGATCTACGGGCAGGACTCTAGCTGTGTGCGAGACGGGTCAATTCACCTAGTTTATACGGTAAGTGTGGCGCTAACTACAATAATACGACCTAATTAATTTCGATGATGGTAAGAAGAGGTCAGGAAGATGATTAATAGAAAAAGGGCAGTAAATCAAATACTACAAACTATATAAAGGTACTATACAAAAACGCAAACTTGTTTTGAAAAAATCTGTTACATTTAGCATTCTCATTAAAACATTAAATTACTTTTTTACATGTACTCAATTATGTTTCTGCACATAGCATATTAATAGTAACTTGATCCTGATCCTTGGCCAGAGCCATAACAATAGATGAAACATTGAATACATCACTGTAATGTGCACTGGATCAAGGAGCAGCCCCCCTCCCCACCTATTATGGCTCTGCTAATCTACCAGATCACAAATTGTTCTATCCATGATTAGAATTAAGTGCCTATTCCAATACATCCTCAGCAACACACCTCTGCAGTTAGCATTAGCTCCTTGTACTTGGATCACGAATTATACTACACTACTGTTCTAATTCATGCCAAGAGTAGGATGCAAATCAGCAGATAAAACCTTTGCAGAACATAATTAAATATTCAGAGTTTGAAATGCAACTCTGTTCTTCATTGCTATAAAGTAAATCAGACAGGAAAGAAATAGCAAAATATGAAAATAGAGTAGTGCTTCTCATACAATGAAGAATTATTCCCTCTGGGGGTTCATAAATGCCTTGAAAGGGGGTCCAGCATATTTTCCAAAAAACTATCAACAGAAAATATCAAAACCATAAATTCCACCATAACTTATGATCACATTTAAATAATCCAATAGGCTAAGGGAAATTAGTCACTACTTTTCCTCACTGAAGAAGGCATAGAAAAAAACTGGAAAATTGCCATGGCGCTTCAAGACATCACAATGATTTTAATGGATGATTGTGGTGATGGAGCCTGACAGCTCTGATTCAATTTCATACTTTTCTGACCTTCAAACAAATGAAATATATATTCATGCCCCCCCCCCCCAAGAACATTAAGAGAGAGACAGAGAGAGAGAGAAAAGAAAAAAGAAAAAAGAAGAACAAAAACAAAAATAAAGTTAATAAAGTCTTTACTTGTGAAAATGAATCACAGACCTAAGCAAACAAAGAACACCAATGAACACAATCTGCAGACATGAAGAAAAGGGAAAGGTTGTTCAATACTAGATCAGATAAGAAACTATGATATATGACTACATAAACTAAATATACATCACTACATATACATCACTCTATGAAAGGGCTCATCCAAGAAAATACACAAAGATGGATAGAACATGTAGAAATGGATAACAGAAGAGTAAAATCAGATCTCAAATACAAACTTTTGGAAAACAAAAATTAGAATGTGAGTGAAGACGAAAAGATGATAGGAGTAGAGACAGGCTGCAAGCCTGTCCTTGAAAGTAAAGAAAAATATATTTTTTCTTAATGTGGGTTTATTAGGAAGATAGCTACAACTAACCAATACAAATCCCAAGCAATAACTTACCAACAGTTCCCAATCAGCTTCATTAACAAGAACAAGAATTCCTGGCCTCCTACAACATATAAAATGAAATTAATGATGCAACAATTTCACAATTTAGATAAGGCATTTAAATGTTCAAAATCTTACACTGAATCTCCTTGGACAAACAGCTCAGGTCGTTCTTTGAGCAAGTTTTCTTTTATCCATACCAGAAGATTGCGTAAGGTCCCTAAAAACAATTACAATTTATTAAAGTTCTCCACAGAATTCAGGCACAGATCAACTACATTAACTGACTTTTTGGAGGCTTACATGTCTTATCAGTTAAGGGAAGTTTTACATTGTGTTTCTTCACGTTATCAAAAAGAAGCTCAGCACCACCTCTGAAACAATCCATTGTTTAATTAGGTTTTTATAATTGTGTAATATCAATAATATTATAAATATTCCTAAATGGATCCTTATTATTTCCAGCATTTTTCTTCAACTTCAAGAATGGTTTATCAAAAGTATTTAAAATTTTTTAGTTTTCAAGCAAGAATACATTGGCTTATATTAAAAATATGTTCTTAAAATATCATTTGCGTTCAGATTACAGCCATCCCAAAACAACAACAACAACAAAAAGAGAGAGTCCATTGTGAAGTGAATATAATTTTAAAGGAAAGACATAATTCAGAACCATAATAGGAACAGCACTTAAATGTTGCAAAAGGCTGAACTTTCTTCACAGTTTCCACAAATGAGATTGTACAAGATCCATAAAATGCATTTTCATAAAACAAGTTCACATAGCTGTTTCTGCGTGTGCAACAACAATATATCAAAGCAGAATAAAAATTGTATACATCCTTATCTTTACATATTAAATTAATAACAATGATTAAAGGTACAAAGCTTGTAATTAATTAATATAAACACCTTCTTTGGAAGGAATTTTAAGCAGTAATCAACAAAGATGTCAAAACATCATTTGTTTAGTATTTTGTGACTTCCTCTTCTTTCATCATATTTCTACAAAATTTATCAAACTTGCTTTTATGCACCATAATAAAAGAAATTTTATGGTAGTGTCCACAAATCATCACAACAAATACTTGAAAATGATTTCCAATACTGCCACAGACTTTTTCTAAATTTTTAGCACATAAGTAGTACATCTCTATAATCTGAAGATGAGAGGGGAATTTTGAAATTATATTAGTCTTTACAGTTTCTACAAAATAATCAGAACATGAACATCAGATAACTGTATTTCCAAAAACTGAAAATCAGATTTATATAATATCAATTTCCTACAAAATCAATTTATGCACACAGTACTTAGGTACCGTAAACATGAACATGATAATTATTTCTAAAATTTAATAATATAACATTTACGGTGATTATTTTTGGTTCACTTTTCAATATTAATGTACATAACTAAAATTCAAAGAAGCTTTAATAATGCATTTATTATTAATGAACTATTTATTTGAATAAACATTTTAAAATATCAACCAATGATTTTTGCAACATACTTCCTAATTGTATTTTAACAAAATCAAGAAATGTCAACCACTGTTTTAATTCACTTTCTTTCTTCCAAGAATGTATGAATCTTATAGGAATTCACAGCATTTAGAATTCAAATTATTTCAAGTTGAATAGCACTACCACGGTGTAAGAAATAAACGTAAAACACATCTTATACTGTGCATACTACCAAAAGATATTGAGGTTAGGAAAAAGATCTTATTCACAACTTCATGTATGTAACATCTGAGCTCTACTGAAAACATTTCGTCACTTGAAAATATACAGCGGTAATAATATATTCAAATAAATTACCTAAACTCGAGAGTAATGCGCAATAAACCCTCAGATGTTGACATGTCTCCTCTTCACGTGCACTTCACGTTGGCAAAACTAATGTTGTCAGGTTGGAACCCTTGCAAGGAATGAAAACGTAAAATCAGCGCGGGAAACAGTGGGAAACGAGAAGAAATAGAGTTGAAAGACTGTGTGCAATATTCTATAATAATATACTGTGGATGTGAGCAGATGCGCTCTGTCGAGACTGCGCGAGGTCTTTAGTGTTAAAGTCGTGATGTTTTAGTAACAACAAGATTAATAAAGACGACTGAAGTGAATGCAATATCACTGTGTTTGTGCCAACATATTCTTGAATCAGTTTTAAATCTAAAATTCTCGGGCATATTAAACTCTAATGGTCTTCATGTTTGTGATTTAATATATTTAGAGTACCTATGAAGGATGCTATCACAAGCCATTGTCTAAATACTGTTTTTTCCGTGCAATAATAAGCAATGCGGCGTTCAGCGGCCCCTTCTTTCAAATTTAGTGGCTTAGGAGTCTCCAGTAATAGAACTGATATTCAGAACCCAAAAGACAAAGGTTTTCTTAAATTTTTTTTTTTAAATTGACATGTTAATATTCGGCTTCTCGTCTGAAAATTAATTTTGTTTCAGAGGTCACTTTTCCAAAAGCTGCTCGCAGTACTGCAAGCATTCTTAGCTTATTGAACACCTATGAAGAAGAAGAAGAAAATGGCATTAGAAACAATGCAAGTACCATCTCAAGGCTGGAACATTGCAAACGTCAATTAAATGTAATAGACCCTCCAGGTACAAAGGAAAATAAACCTGAAAATAGAAGAGTTGTTGATGATAAAAAACCATCTCCTGGGACAGTTTGTGATGGTGTTTCTGCTCGTCATATTCAGTAATTACAATACTTTGATTTTAATGGTCTGCAATAATAAACCTTGTATATCATTATTTTGCATGTTCATATTTACATTTGATATATGAGAATTGTAATACTTCTGACAGGTTATTCAATGTTGTTTGGGGAAAGCAGTCTACAAAGAAACATAAAACTTGGGAAGGGGATGGAACTTTGGAAGTTCATGAAAAAAATGTGGTCTTGAAGGTAAGTAGGCAAAACTTGATATACCAAAAAATCTTGATGTTACGCCTTTATAAAAGTATAAATGGTTTAGTTCTCTGTTGGTGATTTAATTTTTTTCTTTCTTTTTCTTTTTTTCTTTTCTTCGTAGGACACAGAAGGTAAAGTTTTAGGTCAAGCTAACCGCAAATCAACCCCTTTGGAAGAAGGTAGTCGTTTGTTCGTTGGTAGCAAAGAAGTAGAGGTAATTATGTGTTACTCTGATGGTTTTTTTCCATCCATTCATGAAAAAATATTTATTTGTATTCACATAGCTGCAAGTTTATTCATTAAGAAATACACTATAATCATAAATCTAAAGCTGCATTGTCACTGAGAAGCTTTGATATCCACATTCCTGGTCATGAATATTTTAATGTTGGTGCCCTTTACCTTTGTTGTCAGAATTCCCTTAGTCACTGCTTAAGTATGCCTGGTCTTCCCATATTTTCTTTGACCTTTCGATTCTCTTCTTCCTCTTGGCTTGCATTTCAAGATTTGGTGAAGGAATTTGTCAAGTTTCATTCCTAGTGAACCTTAGAGCAAATCTTTGGATGTTCTCATTTGCCACAGGACGAAAAAGAAGTTTTTTCTTTTATGAAATGAAAATGCATAATTTTGACTTATCAGGTTATAAAACGTCAGAAATTAGGTATTGTAGCACACACTCGCTCTTCAGTGGTTGTAGCATAGAGTACATAGAATATATAAAATAGGTTGTAGCATGTTTACTTCCCACATTTGAGTTCTTTAAATTCCAGTCAATTTTTTTTCAGGTTTGGTGTGTGAAACTAGTTTGTAATGTTTTGTGGGGAACTCCCACTTGTCCCTTCCCCCATTCCCTGTAACATGGTGCTCATTATTAACTTATTGTTTTGTACTTTTATCTTGATCATCTATTTCTTCATAATTCAATCAAGTGTTGGGGAGACATCTGCAGAAAAATCATAATACCCCTTCAAAAACCCAAGACAATTTATTTAACATTTGTTACAAAAATTAAATCTTTGTTAATTAAGTATTATATTCTTATTACATTACATTTCTATAAATATTGTTACTGTATTAATATTTCTAAAAAGCTTTTACTCTAAATTTCAAATGAATAAGTGAAAAATCTATAAATCAACAGTAGGTAAGAATTTGTTAAATGTAATAATACTTAACTCGCTACCAAATAAAAGAGAAGACAAATCAAACCCCAAGATGCCAACATTTAAAATTTATTTATTTATTTATTTAACATCACAAAATGGTTAAAAACTGTAAGTACTATAAGAAGACTGGCCACAGAAAAGATCCAAAGGTAAATCCCATATATAATGAAAGACTGAATTCTAATGATAATGTATCTTTAACACATTAATTCACTAAATAAATTAGTAAGTAATTCTAACTCAATTTAATTTATATCCAAAGTAGTAATGAATTTTTAAACAAGTTACCAAAATAAAATTTGTCTAGAAGATAAGAGTGGGGTCCATGACAGTGGTTTTAAAACTTGTTCTTTACAGGAAACCATCTGTTGATTAACAGTTGTGACATTTAAATAAAACTAAAAGTTGTAATATGAGACTAATATTGAAAGAAATGTTGATGACAAACCTACAAAAATATGGATCAGTTTCACTCCTAACTTGAATAACTATGACAGAACTCACTTGCTAATTTTTGTGTTGAGGGACTTTTCACTAATTTTTATTTATCACTGTTCTTTGAAAATAATGATGGCTTGGCATATATGATTTGTTGTATTTTTAACGGTATTGTATCTTGCAGATAATAGATGCTGTAACCCCTACGCCTGGTGAAGTATTAAATCAGAGCAGTAGTTCTAAGAGAACAGCAGAAACTGCTGCTTTGATAGTACCACAGTCTTTTAAGAAAGGAAAAGTTGCACCATCCTTTCAAATTCCTGTGAGGAGGCCACCAGGAACTGGAGTCTTACAACCTCAAGTGCCATTAGTAATGCCACAGCCTCCTAATGAACACCAGGTTCCATAATTTTTCATTTTTTGTTCATGATGCTCTTGGGCATATTTCTATAGAAATTGGAATATTATGTTAATTTTTTATGATTATTTTTAGTTAATGTATCATTCAGCATGAAAAGTTCAATTATATATTTTTGTTTAATGTTGTCTTACCTTATTGACTTTTTATTTAAGAAGTTAAATTCTAGAAAATAAAATGCAATGAATAAAAGTGGTTCTTTTATTTCTCTCCAGTCCTTTTCTACTGTTACATGGGTATCTTTTTTCCTTAAAAAATTACCACTTTTAAGAATGTGTTGTTTTTCTTGCAAAGTATGAAGTTTAGTGTTTTTGTTCGTAAATATTATAATAAAATGGATTGTCAGTTGAAGATCTAAAAGGATTGCATTCAAAAGTTACAAGAGCTAATTGACAATATTAAAATGATAGTTTGATCAACTTTTCTTAAATTAAAAGAAAACTTCCTCCAATCTATGTAAACCATTTTTAAAACTTGATGTTGTCAATTTATGAAACGTAATATTGCAATCAGAAGGAGCCATTGACAATTGTGATAAAAAGAAACAAAAATAACTCAAAAAGATTATTTAGTTAATAATTATTATGGAAATAGGATTACCTAATTAACAAGATGAAAACTTCCACAGAACTATGCCTAAAAGATAAGCTATGATGCGGAACATTGGGCGAGATGGGTTGCCTTGTGGACATTCAGGCTCTCAAAATATTTAATATAACTTTTAAAAGTTTAGCAAGAACAGCATAGGATTCAAATGACTAACTACTATTGCAATTAAAATATTTTATTAATATTTACATGAAAATAACATGTTTTGTTGAAGTTTTTTTTAATTCAATACAATCCCTCTAAAATTCTTTCAAGAATGCTGCAGGAGATTATTGAAACTAAAATATACAACTGTGGATATACAAAATACACAAAGGTGGAAACAACTCAGAGATACAACTGGTTTATTTACTTAATGATATGATAAATAAAATGAATGAAATGATTAATAATAATGATATGATAAATAATGAAAATTGGAGTTTAATGAACATTACAAAACAAGCTCATTTTACTAAACAGAATTACATAATGAACTATTTAAATCACAATTATATTGATTTATATTTTCATTTTTTGAGCTGCTGAATGTAATTCAAACATCATTTGTTTACAGTGGAAATTCAACACTGCTTGCTTGCCAATAACAAATGTCGCTGTAGATCTCTTTCTGGTCCGTGTCCTACGTCCACATCAGAGAGAAGGAGTTGCTTTCCTCTATGAGTGTATAACTGGAATGCGCAAAATGGACTGCTTTGGTGCAATACTTGCTGATGAAATGGGATTAGGCAAGACACTTCAATGTATTGCCTTGGTTTGGTCTGTATATTTTTATAACAGATAAGTGTATCTCAAACTTTTTGAGTTAATGGATTAACACTCTGGGTTGAACATCAGGGAGTCAAATAAGTAATTAGACATACATTAAAAAAAATTCTTATCCATTTTTGCTAGTATTTCTTACTGTTCTCCCATTAGAACATTGTTATATTATTTAATTCTTTTGCTTATTTTAAGTGATGTCTGTAATAATTTTACATAGATTCCTTGTCATTCCTCTGCCCGGAAGTTAATGCCCCAGCTCATAGTTTGAGTATCACTGCTATAAATTTTCTGTGTGTGAAACTTAAAATTTAAATGACCACTTTTGCAGGACTTTATTGAAAAAGGGCCCATATGGCGGAATACCTGTGTTGAAACGTGTTCTTGTGGTAACACCTAGCAGTTTAGTTTCAAACTGGGAGAAAGAGTTTATATCATGGTTGGGTAGTCAAAGGATAAGTTTGTTTGTTGTCGATCAGGTAAGAGTATTTATCAAGAAATTGAAATCTTACTACTTTTAACAAAAGCTAACATCTTACTGTTTGTTACAGAAAAAGAAACCAAGAGACTATGGAAAATATAAGAAAGAGTCTGTTATGCTTATTTCATATGAAATGTTTGTTCGCTGCCATGAAGACATTAGTACATTACAGTTTGACTTGCTTATTTGTGATGAGGGACACAGGTTAAAAAATAATTCTATAAAAGTTTCCATTGTAAGAAGAATTTTGTTGAATTTGTTCCAGTAATTACCCACTATAATTAATTGTTTTTGTAGATTATTGTAAAAATATTTTTTGTTACAGCTTCTGACAAAACTGAGATGTAGGAGAAAAATTCTTTTAACAGGAACTCCAATTCAAAATGATCTGCAAGAGTTTTTTTCACTTGTTGATTTTGTTAATCCAGGAATTTTAAATACTTTGCAAGGTACAGCAAAATTTTGTAAAGAAAATTTGGTATTGGGAAATTCTTTTTATTTACCATTTGAAAGAGTGTAGGTGCAGATTAATATTAGTCTCAAGGTCCGAGGTCATTTTGTGATTAAAAAAGTTAGGATGTTTGCTTTAGAAAGCAATTAAAGTAACCAAAATTATTTAAGAGCTTGTGAACTAAATACAATTCCTGATTATAGAAACTTTAATTTGAATTATTGGCAGAATGTCACAACCTCTGTATTTTTTCCATCTTTTTTATACAATTAGACCTGACTAAGTGAGATTTCAAAGACAGACATTTTATTTTCACTTCACGAAGTGACACATATTAAATATTTTATGTTCAAAAAGTGTTCATATCAATTATAGAGGAATTCACGTTTGTAGATGCAAATCACATTCAAGTTACAAAAGTAAATGTTAAACAAAAAAGCAATTCATTGACAAGATTTTGTTTTATGAACATGTTATGTATTACATCTTATTTATTTCTTATAAACTAAGTAAAAATTGATTTAAAAGAGGTGATTTTGGCACATTAATTTCTTCATGAACTTCATATGCTGTTTCTTGATCGTATTCACACAGTATACCTCTACATTTTCATTCACTGGCAAAGAATTTTACTTTCACATCAACATTATAATGGTCATATGATGGATTGAATGTTCTTCTGCAAAAGTTTGTGTTTGCCTAGTGCTGTTCAACAGTATTTTCAGTTCATGTTAATAAGAACTAAAGAATGTGTAGAAACACAAACAAATTTCGGGAAAGTGCTATCCTTCAGAGAAACCCAAGAATGTCAACACCTCTTTAACAAACACCGAGAAAACTCTGATTGGGAAGCAGTAATTTTATTATATAGTACTCTGTAAGTTATATAATGCTCCAGCACAAAGTGCTGTGTTTTAAACAAAAACTCTTTTGGTTATGGGTCCCTGATCCTGCAAAAGTGGATTTTTCTGTCTCCTTAATGTAGTAAATTACTTTCTTAAATATATGGTGTAATCAGAAAGCACTTTTGTGGATCTTTAATATAGAAAAATTGTTTTTTGTCCAAACGTCTTCACATCAATCTGTCTGTGAACAAAACTACCGCCCAACCATACACTGGATTTTCTCTAAATTTTATATTTCCCAAATAATCTGACTGATATCACAGTCCCTTGAATACAAAATGTTTTTTTAATTAATAATAATTTGTGTGTATTTTACATGAAGCTCCCAATGATATTTTTGAAACATTCTCAAAATGGCTCCAGATGTTTTCTTGAAATTTTTTCCTTGTATGCTTACAAAAATGCCAGAGATCCTGTTTTCATTATAAACTTTCTTTTTCTTCTGAAATGTTACAGTGAACCATTTTTTCTAGTAATTTGACTTAGGCTTGAAAGACAGTCTCCTGTCTTAGTTGGTGCAGATGCTCATTGGTGATGGAATCTAGGTTCCAAGGTTCACATCCCAGCTCTGCCAAACTTTTATGAGTTCAAGTAGTTTTATAATAATACATTAGAGTTACAGATAATATGAGAAAGCATGTGCTGCTGTATCACCATTTGTTTCAATCTTTATATAATGGATATACTTCAAAATGTTCAGTTTCTAATCAGCATACATTCTAGTCTTCTACTTTCATCTTTGTTTGCTGTGAATTATTTGACATTGACATTGTGGATTATTCATGATAATTTTGTCTTCTATTTTCAAGTGTAATGCAGAATGTAGGCCTACTTATCTGTCCTGTGCTGAATTTTGAAATCTTCAAAATAGTGATGAATATAATTTTCTTATCTGTTGGCTTTTAGCTGACACTGGATTCCAAAAATTTTTGACATGTATGTGATCCTCTTGAACATTTTAAGTTTATTAAGCACTGCCATAACTTTAAAGATTTTTTGGAATTTTTTGAAGATTAGGCTTTGTGTTCTCCTACTTGCAATACAGATAATGCATAATGAACACTGAATGTGGCATTGTTTTATGTCATTGTGATTGCTGAGGATTAGAATATCAATGAGTAAAACAGAGATTTAATTTTATGCAGAAGACCATTCATATAAATCATTGAGAGATGATTTTCTGGGGTTATGGTAGCTTGCTTCAATTGGCCTAATATCATTTTTATTATTTCAATCTAATATCATCATCAACACCCTCAGTTAAGCAATACTTTTACTGACCTACTAATGAGTAATGAAGCAGTATTCCTTGTTCTGTGGAAGTGTTCTTTCATTGACCCATCTTCTTGTGTCTCTTCCTCTGTCCCTCATGCCTACTAATCTATAATTTAATGCCATGTATGGTAGTCATTGCTCATCTATTCTCTTTACATGCTTTCTCCATTTCCCCTGATATTGTTATATTTCTACTAAGTTTTCAGCTTCTAGTTCCTTTGTAATTTTTTCATGTTGAATTTTGTTTCTTCTTGTTATTGCCTTTAAAAATTTCATCTGAGATACTATCACTTTTAGTTTACTCCTGTAGTCCTTCCTTTTACTCTCATTATCCACATTTCTTCATCATACTTTTAACATTGATTTTGAAGCAATTATATGAATTCTTATAATAGTTTCTTTTCTCATGTCTAAAAGTCTCTTTATTGTTCCATTTTTTCTATACATTTTTGGATTTTTTCTTCCATATTCTGATCCAATTGAATTTCTCAAATATTTAAAGGAGCCAACTACGCAGGTAAATGTTGAAATAGTGGTGATAGTGTGCATCCTTGGCATAGACTATTTGCTGTGTTGTACCATTTCTTTTAATTATCATGAATGAATTAAATAAAATGTGCATATTATCAAATTAAAAAATATAAATGAATCATGAATTTTTTAATACGAATGAATTCATATTAAAAAATATGAATGAAACAAATGTACAGCATATTCGTGGGAGATTGAAAAGTAGTACTTGGGATTGAAAATGGAAAATTATGTTTCTCAGGATTTTATTCCCAGAAATGCTTTCCTTTGTGCAATGACAACTTAACACCTTTATAAGTAAATTTCTGTTGTATAATATGTATGAGACTGTACACAATTTATGGTAAAGGCTTCATTTCTAGACATAACAAGACTTCAAGAGAAATTTTAATATAAAAAATGGATGTATATATGTATGTTGATTTATCATGTACATAGTGAAATGAATAATTAAAAATGGATGGATGTGTGGATGTTCTACTGAATAAGTTTTCTACGAAATTATAAAATACTTGATGTGTCATTTTTCATTAATATAATAGCATTTTGGTTTCTTTCAGAATTTCATCAATATTATGAAGAACCAATAGTAGCATCTCGTCAACCTCGTGCATCAAAATCAGTAAAGGAACTAGGAGAGAAAAGAACATCAGAGCTAAGCTCTGCAACGTGTTGGTTTATTTTACGACGCACTCAAGATGTTATTAACAAGTTTCTACCTACTAAAGAGGAATCAGTAATATTTTGTATTATGTCTCCATTACAGGTACAGTGTTACACACATGGTAGTTCAATTTTCCATTTTCTCTAAAGCTATATTGCACATTTCCATAAGCATATGGAGATTCAGTAAACATGTGATACCTTGTATCTTGATTTACTCAAATCCAAGGACTCCTAAAATTTCATTTCACTTAATATTATGTCATTATTATGTATTAATAAGGACATTTTTTTTATTATTATTACAAAAAAAATGCATGCATTTTTACAACCAATATTAAGTTATGCAAAATTGATTAGGGAACTCATCAGTCTACAGAGAAAATATGCTGCAAATTTAGCTAGAAAAGCCTTTCCAAAAAGAAATGAAATCAACTTATCTTTTTCTAGGAGGAAATACTTAACTGGGAGCTTGGTAATCATTGAAATGATGTTCTCCTGTTTGCTGTTACTATACCACTTAATTACCAAGTTTTGATAAGAAAGAAGTGATTCTAGTTTCAAATTTTCATGCTTATGTGCTATTACATATAAACTGTAAGTGAAGGCTGATCCCACAGTTGATAGATTCCATGACCCATTAGTTACATGGCAATAAATACTACCTTGTATGGAGTCTCAAAACTACATCCCTGACAATGCATAATTGTTTGGAATGTTCAATATAATACATCTTTTATGACAATGTCCTCTCTCTTTCATTTATTTTGTGAGGAAAAATGGTGAATAATGTGGATTACCTTACATAAGCTTGTTTCTCAGATGTTTAATAGATCATTACGTTACAGAATAATGTTAATGAAATATTTAATCACATAATACAAAACTAATGATTATGAAAAACATCTGGGTATATATACATTTTCAAGCAATTTATCTTTATTTATTTGTCAAAAAACAGTAAAAACTATATACGACGTGTGGGGAAAGAGATTTATCTGCGCACATTTGCATAGAAAAATAAAAATATTTGAAAATTAACCTCAGTATATGGGAAAACCTTAACTGTGGATTATCAAGCGAACAATTCTTCTTTGGTTTTAACTAAAATGTATTTAAAATAAATGTTTTGGATTTAGGAAGAATTGTATAAAACTGCTGTATCATATTGGACAAATAGGGAAGAATTAGCACATTCTGATAATGTTGCCCATTTGAGTGTGATCACCGCTTTGAAGAAAATATGCAATCATCCAGTCTTGGTGTGGGATAAATCCGTGAGTAATGAATATAAAATTGTTCTGTTATGATAAAAGATTATTCTCCTCGAATGAACATTAAATTTTACTAAGGGACATTTCTGTCTAGTTATTCATTCCTCAACAATTTTTACTCATTTTGTTAAAGAACCTACTATTTTTCTATTGTTCGGAACTTATGTGGCAAATATAAAAGATTCTTAATTTTTTAGGAAATGATTGCTGAGTATTTAGAAAAAATTTACACAAATGAATATAATTTTTCTATTGAACACTCTGGTAAATTGATTGTGCTCATGCATTTGCTGCGGTATGCTAGCAGCCAAAAAGAGAAAGTAGTGGTTGTTTCATATTACACACAGGTATTGTATTGTATTGTGTTTCTTTTCTAATTTTTACCAACTAAGTGACAAAGGTTGTTCTGGTGTCATCATTTCATTTGTACACAATTAGTTTACTTTTCAGAGATATTAATATTACTTTGTGAACATAATGATAACTTACTAATACATTTTAAAAGGTTTTCAACAATTCAGATCAGTGTATTTAATGTTGAGTTACTAGTTTTATTCTGGCAGAAATGCATACAGATAGTTGAAAGTGGAGTCATTTTAGTTTTTTAGTGCATGCAGTATGAGATAAATTCTGGAATTATTAATACAGCGATATAATTAATTGATATGTTTATTTACAGACTTTAGATATGTTGGCTTCAGTATTCTCTCAAGAACAATTTAAGTATTGTCGTTTAGATGGATCAGTCCCATCTGGTCAAAGACAAAAAATAGTGGACCAGTTTAATAGCAATTATATTGATTATTGTAAGTAAAACTATTCTATAATGAAAAATAAATGTAGCAAATTCATATATGTAGTTAATAACATGTGCACTCAAAATTATATTAAATAAGTTAAGGTAAATAAAGAATGTAATAGTTGGTACCCATTTCTAAAGTGAAGATGTTCATAAGTTTGAATTTTTTTAAATTGATATTTCAGTCATTTTCTTACTGAGTGCCCGTGCAGGAGGTGTAGGACTCAATTTAACTGGTGCTTCACGTCTTGTTCTTTATGATTGTGACTGGAATCCTGCAACAGATCTTCAGGCAATGTCCAGAATTTGGAGAGATGGTCAAAAAAGGGCTGTTCATATATACAGGTAAACAGGTTTATTGACAAACCATTTCATACTTATTTTTAACCTAGTGGTACATGCATCTTGGTAAAAAGTTAAAGTTATAATGTTTTTTGTCAGATGAAAATTTTAGTAATTGAAGGATGACTTGTTCTTGCATCATTCATTGTTGACTTACAAAATAACATCTGAAAAATTTTAGTTTCAAAATATGCAAGTAATATGATCATTATTGATAGAAAGTAATGCTGAATACATTTCCTTTTTGAACTGTTTTTAGATTATTGACTACAGGAAGCATAGAAGAAAAGATGTTTCAGCGTCAGCTAAGTAAAACAGGTCTCAGTGGTGCAATTGTTGATTCACATAAGAAGACTAGTATAAAGTTATCAAATGAGGAATTGAAAGTATGTTGCTGTCAATGAGTACTTACTTTCCATTTTGAGTTATGTTAATTGCACTTCATATTTTCCTATATTGATTTACAGATTAACGATATTTCTGAAAAATTAAATTTAACAAAATTCTGAAAACAAACAATTCTTTGATTTCCTGATTCTCTTGAAAAGAGAAATGGTCTCTTTTAAAATGAACATTAGTTTATAACACTACAGTCTTAATTTGGGACATTTAGGTTTTTTTATGGGGGTTCCCTTGTCTAATATTTATTTCCACTATGCACCTTCCCTGCAGTATTTCTTTTTTCAAATGTGTGATCTTTCTACGCAGGACTTATTCACAATTCACACTGATGTATCCTGCCTTACTCATGATCTTCTGCGATGTGATTGTTCTGGCTCTGGAGAGGCTCCAGGCCCTCCTGAAGAGTATGGGGAAATCGATGATCCACGTGCCGATGAAGATACTAATTTGCTATTGAAGAACAACAAACCTGATTCCCGGAAACTGCACATGAATGAACTCTTTAAATGGGAACATCATGGAAAACCATTTAATATCTGTGTTCTCCAAGTAGGTAAATTTTTGTGTTTCTTGGCAGATTTTTGTGAATTGTGCAATTGCTTTTTTTCTTCTTTTTTTCAGAATATGGGCTTGAGTGATTCTACAGACAACATTACATATATGTTTAGAAACATGTCAGTTGAAAATGATTCTGCAGTCAAAAAGTTAAATGCATCTACCCTTTAGAAAATATGTAAATTTTTATATCATTTCTGTGAATATTCTTTTTTTATCTGTATCCTCTGTGAATTGGTTTAGTGATGTTGTATTCATTATGAATATCAAAAGAATATGAAAAAGGATTTAAGAATTTAAGGATTTATGAGAACTACAAGAAGACAAGTGTAGTTTTTTGTCATCATGTCTACTTAACTATTTTGTTCCTTCATGTACAGAAGTACCAATGTAAAAAAAAAAGTCTTATATATTTTAATATCTCAAACCTACATATTTTATTAATAGTAGTTTTTATGTAAATAAAATATGAAAATAAAAGTTTGACTGTGATACACCTTTAAACAATTGTTTCTATTAAGTCACTTGTTTTCTTTGCAATACTTTTAATACTATTTGAATAAGCTCGGAAATAAGATATATTAAGCTGTTCTTTTTAGGGATTCCTTTCAAATGTGAAAGACCCAAATAAAAATTATTAGTAAGATGAATATTTGAGTGAAGAGAAATAGTATCTGAGTCACAGAAAATTATTGGAAGTATTAATTTGATGACAGTTGTAGAAGTTAATAGAAAACACTTAGAAAAAGTTTGTTTATTCTCAATTCAGTATTTCCCACTTCCATTACCAGTTAGAATAAAAATGTATAAAATCATTTTGGTTCTGTTATTCTTCTTTTCTACAATTTATTCTTTCTACTCATGAATGCAATAACAGCATTTAAACAATCATCAGACTGCCATCGTTCTTCCAATCTTTTACATTCAGCCTCCACAGCCTTTTGCAGATGTTCTTTCTCTTGGTTGCGAACAAGTGCTTTTGAATACAATAGACTCTGGAAATTAAGTTATCGCAATCTTTTCAATCATATGCACAATGTCAAACAAATACATTCAAATCAAACTCAAAACAACTCAAAATTCAAAACAAATTTTCACTTACATTTGCTGGAAGATTGCTCAGTTTTTCTAGCTCTGGCCATATACGATCAAGCTTATCATGTGGGATAACTTCCGTCACCAGCCTGCATTCCTTAGCCTCTTGAGCAGTAAATTTCTTATTGAAGTACAATATTTCACTAGCCTGAATATGGGGGAGAAGGAAAAAAAAGAGAGAGGGATTACTTCATCTATGGTAATGTACCTATATTCAACTTTTTACTTCAAAAATACTGACTTTTCCAGGTCCCATTATTCTGGGGAAAGTATAAGATGCACATCCTTCCACTGTCAGACCCAATGTGGTGAATGGAGTAGTGAAAGTGGCCTGTTTCAAAAGCAATGCATATAATCTATTTATATTTATTAGTATAATAAACAGAAATCATACTAATGTAATTCATAAAAATTCTTAGTGATTCTTGTGTTTCACAAGTAGGTAATCATGGCTATTCCTAAAAATGTATGCAATTAGCAACATTTCATTCAATTGTGAATTAAGATTTTAGTGAAAGAGTCTTGTTGTTTTGACGCTCACCAATTGCACTGTTGTTGCAATAAAAAAAACTATGATTACCCTTTTAATATATCCAAATAATGAAAATTACAAACAAACACAGAATACTTATTATAATCAATTATTCAATTCATCTCAAAGGGAACAATTTTGATATTAATTTGGAGTTATCAACTACTTTTAAGGGTATAACATTAATTTGTTGTGGAATGAAAGATATCTGAAAGTTCTTGGATGAACCTTGCATGTTTACAATAATTAATTATAACGTATATGATAATTACCCTGTCAGATGCATACACCACATCAAACAGACCTAATGTTGTAGTGGCAATGCCTATTGCAGGGCCATTCACCACAGCTGCCAGTATTTTTGGAAATTCAAAAAATGTTTGTACAAATTTTCTGGAAAAAAAGACAAAAAAAAAATGAAGAAACCATTTAGAATTGCCACAGAGTAAAAATGTATTGCCAAAGAGGGAAACTTAAAAAGAAATACTACTGTAAATTAGCAGAAGCCTTTTTAATTGTTTCTTCCATATCACCACCTGCATCATTAAAATTCCGCAAATCATTTCCACTGCTATAGTAATCACCAGCACCAGTAATTGCAGTGACTACAATATTATCATCATTAGCAGCCTCATTAAGGGCACTTACAATTTCATCATACATCTAAAATAATCAAGTTTATACTGTGCAAAATTCCATACAAACAATATTATCCATGAAAAAATGAAATACCATTACTCACTTCTTTGTTGATAGCATTTTTCGATTTGGGTCTATTTAATGTAATTATTCGCAAATGAGATCTTGTAGAAATTAAAAGATGCTTGTATGCCTTTGTCAGTGCCATCTTTTCCCTGAAAACATTAATTACATTCTTTAAGAAATAAATTGTGCGATAACGACAAATTCTGCCTTGCAAACGTGCAATTTTTACGAAAGTTGATAAAACTCTCAGAAGACGTCAATTAATGTAATACAGGAAAAGCAAGTAAGGATGCATTGACTACGATCCGTATATTAAATATATTTTCAGGCATATTTAATATTTTGTCACCGTCGCAAGTAAGTCAACACCTATTACCTAAACCAACAGCAAGTACTTATGCGTTTGATAAAACAGTCGGTCGTCGACGGTCAAAGTTCGGCCAAGGTTGCGGCAAATTACTCTGATCGGCGATGTACGAGTTATTTTATTTGAATCCGTAAAACTGTCAGAAGTTGGGTGGGAAAAAATGTTATAGAATTATTTCATTGTTTACATTCTTGTTTCACATTAATTAACTGTTCTGGTCAAAGACTATCTTTGACAGCAGACATATTTACGCTTGTCACAAAACAATGTATCTCACGCGTCTTCTCAGTGCGTTATTGCACGTAGCAAGCAATCATACCTGTTGAACAGTGCGCTCACCCCATCTAGCGTTCCACCCTTACCCAACGTACAGTGCGAGAGTACTACGTATATCAAAATAAGGGGTGTGTATATTAATCTATATTAAAGGAGCACTGGTGGTGTAGAGATATTAACCGGCACAGTGGGTCTTACGAAATTGCAGTCACCGGTCTACAATCAAGGACAAAGAACGACGCATAAGTGATGTATTATTTCCTTACATGATAAAGATCACTCGTATGCACTACCGTTGGACACTATTCGCCCCAAGTACGCCCGAACCCCTTTTGCGTTCAGACTAGGCGTTAACCCAAGCACACGGTTCCGATCGAAGCGCTAAAAAAACTCCTGGTGAAAAACTCATGAACTAATCTCGCCGTGCACCACGCAGCGCTGTGAACAACTAATGAACCAACTCCGCGGCGGGGCGCGACTGGCGCGAAGTCGTTAATTATTTCGCGCGAACTGCCAGTCATTTCAACGACTGAATCCACGAGCGTGTGAACATGGACAAAGCGAATTATTAATAAACGAATTGTTTTCGAAGCCGCCAACTGGGTTAAACAACCACCATGTAAACAGAGGTGTTATGAAAAATGTGGGAGAAAATTGCCCCCGCAGTGAATACAAGTAAGTATAGACCTACATTTCCTAACCCATTTTATTTCTATATAATTTATATACGTGTATGTTGTACTTTTCCCATTTTTAATTTAATCATACAATTCATATAAAATAAGTGCATAAACAAAAAAAGTGACAAATAAACTGTCAAAATTTGGATCCAAAACTGGCAGGTATTTCTTAATCCTACAAACTGACTGTGTAAGTTTAAAGTATTATATACATTTACATTTTTTTCAAAAGTCTTTGGGTTTGCAAGAAGTCAGCAAAGTTGTCCCAAATGTTCTGTGTTCTTGTGGTGTAACATTTATTTCTTTGGTACCTGTGAAGCTCGGTAGCTGGATGCGCATTGTGGTGCAGCACTGTTAATACATGGTCATTTTGTCCATCTCTTTCTCCTAATATATTGAGAACATAGGCACTCTTAATGATGTTTATTGTGTTAGGTACTGTTGTTTTAATAGCCCTTTCCAAAACTTGCCACTGTGTATAAAGAATGCCAAAAGCACACTGTGTGCACCTACATGCTCATGAGAGGCGATAATTAAATTTGTTTTCGTCAATGTCAAGTCCCTGGGAACATAAGGTTTCAATAGGTACGGTTTGAAAGGATTGCTTTAACGGCTACCAGAACATTTGGTATTTTTTTTCCGATGTTCCAGTTATTTCAGAGGTTCCAATTATTAACATTGTAGGTCCACATTCACACTATTACATATAATGGTGAAAAGTTTGATTTCTGAAGAGGTCAATTGATATTGAAAAAACATCAGCATTATGTAATAATAAAGAAATGGAATAAGTTGAGTTAGTTTTTAGTAAATAATCAATTCAAAAGGTGCTACAAAATTCAAAACTAGACAACTATGGCAACAAGGTAAACATATTTCCTTCTTTCATTTGGAAATTGGAATTCTCATTGTACAGTAAAATTATAATTTTAAAGTTGTTGAATTGGTGTTTTAAAATTTTGAAATGTTGCAAAAGACTTCTGCCAGTCCAGTTTTTATTTTTATTTTTAAAATTTTCTTCTTTTGTTTGGGTTATCTAGGGACTAAGCACCAATTTTGTTGCTTCTTCCTTTGTCCTTTCTTTTTCCTTCAGTACTCTTTCATCTTCTCATTGTGCATCATTTTTCTCTCCTCGGATCACTTTGATCCTGTCTTCTTTCCCTTCCTGCCCTGGAATTCTGGAATTGCTAAGACTTTCTTCTTAAACATCTCTTTCTGCTGCTTCTCTTTCACTTATATTGTTTCTTTCCTATCTTCTTGAATCCAGGTTATTGTCGACTTTTTGTTCCTTTTCTAATTTTGTTTTTAATTAATGATATTCACATTTTCTAAATTAACATTTAGTTAAATATCAGGAACTTTATGCTTATGATAAAATAATAATAATTTTAGTAATAAATAAATATCAGAATGTTTCACGATATGTCCCATTTCAATGAAAAATATTTATTATTTTGATTTCATCTTTTATGTAGGTTCTGGATCTGGAGTCCTCAAGAACTGTTTCATCAGCTAATGCTAATCAAGCATCTACTTCTGCAAAATCGTACAAGCGAAAAAAAGGCGTCCACTGAAGACAAAGTGGCAAGAAATATGTTGGCTCCGCAAGAGCAGAAACTCCAGATTCTTCAAAAAGGACTGTAATCTGAGAACTATTATCTTTTTGATGAGCCTCTTGCCTCAGCTCACTGACACGAGCCCTCTTCAGAAATAGTGAGGAACAAAATTGTTCAAGTGATTATTGATGAAAAAACAAATAATAATAGTGCTTAATTTCTGTCGTATTAATTAATTAAATAAAAAAATTTAATATTGTTTTTTCATCAATGATCACTTGATGAACATCAGTTTGAGGCATGTTGGATGAGATTAGGCTGGGGGGTTATTTCTTCTTTTAAAAAAATTAGTATATCAAAAAAATTGCCATAGTGAGTGCCATCCAGTATTGCCAGAAGTGCATTTATTCACTTTATTGTTTCTGATATGTCTTCCAAAAGTTCTTCCAATGGGATTGAATTTCATATTTTGTAAATGTTTAGGTTTACAGTATTTTGAGGTTGCATGTTTGTGAAAGTGTTCAGCAAACCATTGGTTGTTGTTGTTGTTGTTTTGTTGTTGTTGTTGTGAAAAGAAAAAGAAAGAAAAAAAAAGCTATTCTTCCTTCATTTGTGTTCATTTATTTAAGTCTCAGCAATGTTTGTATAATAATTTTTATTATTGTGAAATTGGTTTTATTTGAAAATAATGCTGGGATTGTAGTGCAATGTATTAAAATACCTTAAAGGTCCCTTAGTTGGTAGGGGAGAATAATTGAATTACATTTATGTGTGATAAATTTCTTCTTAGACCGACGTTGAATCTCTTATAGGTTGTTGATGTTCAACTCTTCAACATTGCATTTGTAGTATATTATTTTTTCCTGATAATTTTTTTGTTTTTGTAAATGTTGTCTAGTTTCAGTTACTTTCAAATATTACTTTCCTTGTCACTAGACTTACCTTTGAGATTAAGGTTACAACTAGTCGAGCCATCAGCTCCGATGACAGTGCTGATGAATTATATTAGAAGCGACAGGTTGCAATATTTGTTTCTGGGTAAGACTTGAGTTCTTTAGTTGTAAGAACATCACTATAGTATAAAAACTATAGTGATTGATTTTTAAATACCTGATTCATGGGGCTTGAAATAGTCAATAAAATAATAGTACTAACTATTTACTTGTCAATGATTCAGAAAATTAATATTTCTTCCGCATTGCTGTATGTGAAGAAGGAAAAAAAATGTGATGATTCAGTTGACTGAAACCCACAAACCAGCTGTTTCTACTATAACCATGGTCATGATTTTCCATGTTAATAAAGGTTAAAAACAAATAACAGAATTATATTGAAGCATTCTTTTAAATGTTTGTTTTGCTTAGTTATATTTTGAATGTGTTTGGTACATACCTTTATTTTATAGTGAATGTAGTATTAATGTACTACATTCAGACATTATTAAGACGGTATTAATGAAAGATTTCTCTGAATAATATTTTATGTTGCTTTATTAAATTTATTTGAATTTTAAATATAATTTCATAGTTAATTTTTCGTAGATCTTAACAAATTTATGAACAGAACTTTGTAATATTTTTTACCACAAAATAATAGGAATCAAATTTCATTGTTTGTATACTGTATCGTTTGTAACAAGCCGAGCCCAAGTGTAATAAACCTATTTAGTATGATGGGTGTTTTATTTGTGAATGTGTTTTATTACCGTTGACCACTTCCATTTCCTCACTTTTCTAACTAGGTGTGCTACATTGCACAGGCTTTCTCATGTTATTTGTAATAGGAGATGTAAAATTTGAATAATAATTTTTGAATTTTGCAAATACTCAGGCAAGAGTATTTTCATCTAACTGCTCCCAACACAACGCTGTGTCCATTTACTTACACTTCTGATCATTGGGTAGGATTACGATTTTCAAAATTAGAGATTTGAATGATTTATAAGCGTACTTTTCTATTTGAGCACACACATTTAAGAAAAAATTTGGAGTAATATTTGATATAATTTGGAATGTGAAAGCAATATTCTTGCAATAATTTCATATATAAAGTTTTGTGGCACATTAAACAACTATGAAGCAGATCATTAAGGGTCAATAATTAAAAATCAATCTCCATGATAAAATCATTGACATAGCATTTCGAGCATCTATTTAATAGTTGTAATGTATTGCCTTAAGGTAACTGATACAATCATGACATATTTGTACTTTTAACATTTATTACTAAGCATTGCTAAGGACATGATTTCTAGTCTATCCCTAATATTATATCTATTAAGAACAGAAGTGAAAGGTAAATAACTAGGGTGACTATCTGGAAATGGAAATATCAGGGAATTTGTAGAAGAATCGATAGAAGTTGGGAAATTTTCAGAGGCTTATAAAACGAGATATTCACTAGTAGATCCAGTGGCATAAGTTCTATTGGGACGTATATTTTTGTGTTAAATAAGGAATTCTTTCCTATAAGTGTTGTGATCGAATACAAAAATTATTTGCAGAGAGTTTCTTCAAGTTATTGTAATGCAACCTTTTGCAGTAATCGATGGCAATAAGTTTGATGAAGGCTGTGCCTGCCATGGGCGTATGTCGAATGTTTAAATATACTTTAAAAAATTAGTGGGAAATTGGAAATGGTGAAAATGAAATTAAAAGGAAGTGTCAATGTTTTCCGTGTTATATAAATTTGCAGTCATAAGTCTCCAGAAATAAAACTTCAATTTCTTCAAACTATGCATCAGAAAGAAAAGAGTTTTCTTTTTCTTTGTTTGATTAATTATATAATTAAATATTGACAATGCATTGTTTGAGCATTGTGCTACTCATAATTTAAATCTTGTGCTTCATAATGCCCAGAATGGGATATTAGAAGTTCAGATATTTTACTGTTTGCTGGAACGAATTTTGATTTTTCTTTGGTCAAAGCATTAATCAGTGAAACATACTACAAACCATATGGAAAAACTGAAATAACCTTACCGTTATTTCATAACGACTTTGTTATGAAATAACTTTAGAATGAAAACAAATTTTGATGATATTGTTTGGATTGAAAGTATTAAGAATTAAAATAGACAGTAATCAGTGATGAAATGATGGAATAAAACAAACATAAGTAGAAAAATGGAAGTACAAATATAACTTTCTATATATATATATATATATATATATATATATATATATATATATATATATATATATATATATATATATATATATATATATATATATATATATATATATATATATATATATATCAGTGATGAAATGATGGAATAAAACAAACATAAGTAGAAAAAATGGAAGTACAAATATAACTTTCTATATATATATATATATATATAGATAGATAGATAGATAGATAGATAGATAGATAGGAGATATATATATATAGATGGGAGATAACTTACCAAACATGTGAAATAAAAATTTTTTATAAGTCATGAAGAAATAGATAGATGACCCAAAAACACAAATAAGAGGAAAAAATACCCATTGTAAACACCCCTGCTTCAAAGAAGCAAGTATGAACTGAAAGGGAGAAGATTAAAAAAATTGTGATTGTAATTTGAATAAGACAACAATAATAATATTTTATTGTTTATATTACTTGGGTTACAAGTTTTAAATAACGTCAGTGGTCATAGATTAATACAATTAGCAATAACAGTAATAATAATTAAATGAACAATAACAATACACTTAAACAATAATACAATAATAATACATTAATAATACACAATAATGTACAATTTTAAAAGTGGCTGTTATAACTCAGCAAGGCTATAGGGACATTTTTTAATAAGATTTGAGTATTTGAAGGTTCTGTCATGAGTAATTTGAATATGATGTGGAAGTTTGTCAAATAGTGTGGCTGCATTGAATTATATATGTCTTTCATTGTTGCTGATTTACTGGTGTGTATTCTATGGTAATTGTACTGACTGTGAGTTGAATAGTTAGGATTTCATTATTGAGTGTGTGGTACATATTATTATTAACTGGGAAGGCGAGTACTTTGTATACATACAATGCAACGAGTGTTAGGATGTTATGTTTTAAGAATTCCCTGCATGACTGGCAAGGCTGTAGATTGAAGATGCATCTTACACTTTTTTTTTAGACAATCAATAATCTATTTATGTTTTTCTGTGAGGTATTGCCCCATATCTCAATTCCGTATTGAAGATGCGAGTGGATGGTACCATAGTAAAGTGTGAGAAGCATGTTTGATGTTAAATGTTTAGAGAAATACTGAAGTAAAAAGATGTTTGTATTTATTTTACTGGATAAGATTTATATGTGTCTGTTAAATGACAAGTTCTGATTGATGTGTATACCCAGAAATTTATTATGCTGAACTTGACAGACTACTTCATCATTAGCGATTACTGTAAGATTTTGATTAATTTTGAAATTTTAGTTGAAAATTTATTAAGACTGTTTTATTTATATTCATTTTATGTTTGTTCAACAATAGGTATTGTGAGAAGTTCTCTATCAGTTTGTTCATTTTTTCCTCAAGTGAAGACAGATTTTGCTCATTACTTATTATAGATGTGTCATCAGCATAAGATATTATGGAATTGTTTGGAAGGTCATTCACATATAATAAGAATAATAACAGACCTAGCACTGATCCTTGCGGAAGGCCTGCTTGCACTGTGCATTGTTTACGGCCTGTAAAGAAGGATTTAATAAGGTAATTTACATTACCACATATTCCAATGTTTTCTAGTTTTTTTTAGGAGGAGATCATGGGACACACTATCAAAAGCTTTTGATAAGTCTAGGAAGAGAACTGCAGTCTTTTATTTTGTACAATGAAAGAAAGAGAAACAGGAATAATCCGAAGGGGAAGGGAAAATGAACAGAGAGAAAATAAAGGCAAACTGAACATATCACAAAAATATTTAAGGGTATTTTTATTTATGAGAATCTTAATCTTAATTAATCTTTATTGATTCAGTGACAAGTAACTTTTTTAGTTTATTTAAAGACTCTGTCAGATTAGTTTCTAGATGACTTGGGCCCATTTCTTACTAAAATAGTATCACCAGTATAAGAAATTACTGAGAAACCTAGGGAGCTTGGGATATTGTTAAAATCTATCAGAAATAGTCTGAGCACTGATCTTTTTGGCACTCTTGTGATAATGGTCAAAATTTGACTTAACTTTAAATAATGTATTTTCAGAATGCAACAAAATTTCAGTACTTTATTTACATCCTGAGAGGTATAATCTTAAGAGGTCATAACTCAACCCCTTGTTCCATAAGTCTAACTTCGTTAGCAGTATATTGTGAGATATACTATCAAATATGTTTGAGATGTCAATGAATATACACACTCTTTTTGTTTGCTTCCAATTTTCCAAGAATTTCATGAATAAATTCAACAACTGCAGTTGTAGTGGAAAAACTCTTTCCGAAAGCAATGAAGTGACCTATTAAGGATTATATTCCCTTCCAGAAAGTTACCGAGTCTCTCTAAGATAATATTTTCATATTTTGCTAAATGCAGAGGTGAGGGTTCTAGTTCTTGTGTATCTTTTTTCTTAATTAATGGTCTCTGATTTTTAGGAAGTTTGGAAATTTGAATGTAGAGATGAACTTAAATAATAAAATAAAATATTAAGTAGCACAGGCATGCATTTTTTAAGAATGATAGAAATATTAAAGCTCCTAAGTTATTCTTCTAATCCAGAAGAATAACTATTTTTCAAGGAACTTATCAATTGATTAACATCACGCCGTTAGTGATATAAAGAAAAATAAAACTTGCAGTTCTGGGAGTATAAGTGTTGCTAATGTTACCTGCAGCATGTCTAGAATTGAGGAAATAATTATAAAAGCTCCTAGGATCAAACCTACATGTAGTAGGCGAACGTTTTTGTGTGGCTGAGTTTTTTCTATTATCAATAATGTTAATGTTTTAATCTGTTTTTTTAATTATTTATTTGAGCTGTTAATTGAATCCCTTTAGTGTTCTTCAATTTAAGCCTACAAAGCTGTTTATTCTCTTCGTATAGATCATCATAGTAAATCGGCAACAACAAAAGATACACACTTCAGAGCAGCCACACTATTTAACAAACTTCCACATCATATTAAAATTACTCATGACAAAATTTTCAGAAAGTTACTTAAATCTTATTCAAAATTGCCCCTATAGCCTTGCTGAGTTATAAGTCCTATAGTCAGCCTCATTAAAGATGTGAGAGATCTTCCTAAAAAAATTACATTTGTGTAATTTTGGAAAAAAACAAAAAATACCCCAAAATGAACTTTACGTCATATTAAAGAGAGCAATTAACACTATCCATTCGAAAAAAAGTTTGAAGAAAGACTTTGAAGCCATTTACGAGAAAATGGCTTTTGAGCGTTTCTGAAAATCTGGAATTTTGAGCTAGTTTTCACAGAAAACGGTTGAGTTTTAGAGAAACATTACTTGACATTATTTAAATTACATGTACTCATTAATATGGTTGCCTGGATAAGTGTTAAAAATTATTTACAAAATAAAATAGCAAAAGACTGTCGGAGTATTTTTATTTAGCACAAAAAACGATGTAGTTGAAAAATA
This sequence comes from Acheta domesticus, assembly GCA_031308135.1. Taxonomy (NCBI): domain Eukaryota; kingdom Metazoa; phylum Arthropoda; class Insecta; order Orthoptera; family Gryllidae; genus Acheta; species Acheta domesticus. Next base: position 15,319,494 of record JAHLJT010000631.1, on the reverse strand, counting down.
ATATTTCTACTGTTGTTGGTAAATTTGTAAATGCGAAGAAAAGACCAAAATTTAAATTTTCAATTATATCATATTTTTAATAATTTATTTTATACGTACATTTGTGAAAAATACGTATTATTTTCGGCATACAATTTTATTTTTCTTTCAATGATCTTTTTAATTAAAAATTTCATGTGTCGCACCCCCATTTCATGACTTAGTATTTTTCGAAAAAAAAGTGCGGCTTATAGACGAACAAATACGGTTATCAATACAAAATTTTCTTTTCAACAACACAAATTAAAGAAATATCACTAGAAATATGTAGAAAAATGTCCTTAAAGTATTTGTACAATGGTTGAAGATACAGTGGCTTCCATTGAAACAACAAAACTATTCAAACATTTTTATAAGAACTCAAACCAAAGCCAAGAGCCAATTCAGGGAACTGTTGAGACCAAAAGAACATCCACATGCATCAGCATTTTAGATGTGCTTTATTCTAATGGAAATTTGATTACAGAGGCAAAGGACCTGATCATTTTGCTCCAATTTGTACCCCTAATTTATAATGATTTCTACATAAATTTAAAAACTACTTCCAATGATGTAGAAACAAAGCATGTCCTGTATTTTGTGATATGGAACAAAATATTCCTTAAAATTATAGATAAGATTGGAAAATAATAATGTAACATATTTAAGTAAAAACAATGTAAAATTAATATAATACTGACATAAAGCACTATGATAGACTTTGTGCAATAACAGCATTAATATTAGTTGTACTAATGGTCTTTATATTTGGAATGTGTAACCACTAGGAGATTGATATTCTACAATAAACCACAAAAAATTGATATTCTACAATAAAATATTCTCTTGTACTTTTTCTATTTTACAGAGTTTCAAAACAACAGAATAGCATTTTTCAATGCCCAAAAGGTGCACAAAAATTATTAGTTTGAAGCCCTAATTATGATACCAGTTTCCTCCAAGTTGACTTCCACAGGGGTGGCGAAGGTTGATGGACTGTCTGCAGTAACATTTTCCTCTCTTATTAACAAACTGCTGGCCACAGTTCTTATATCAGTTCTGGGATGCTTTACCCTTTTCCGTTTTTCTCCCTGTTTTCTCGTACTGAAGAATCTCTTCTGGGGCACAATTTTTTTATTCCATGATGATAGAGAAGTTGAATTTTCATTCCCAGAAGAGGTCTCTACGGATCGATCTTTTATTGGAGGGGAAAAAAGGTAAGTATTATTATGTGCAAATTTAATAGTCATTCAATTATCATTAGACCGTGGATTTTTAGGTTTTAAAATATTGGTTTTAGGTGCCTAAAATAAGTTCTTTCAGCATCTCAGTTACGCATTATATATACTTCTGAAAGATAAAATCATAAATCAATATTATATGGAATCAGTATTGTATATTTTGCGACAATACTATTTATGAACAAGTTCAATTGTTTGTCCTCTAGGTCAGATGTGCACAAGCGCCCCATTTGAGCCCCTTCTTGGGAAGCCCGCGCCCCGCGGCACCGCACGAGAACCAGGAAAGTTGGCATATCCAACGGCTGAGCTGTTCCTTCACTTTACTGAATTTTAGATTTTTCTTTCAGAAATAGTAAGTCATGAGGTGCAAATCATGGCAGGTCCCGAACGAAATCGAGTAGTTGTGAATCATCGTTTCAATGCTAACTGGAAAAACCAATTTTTATTCACAGAGAGAGAGAGCAGCAACGTGTCTCGTATGTCAGAAGATGGTATCGGAGAAAAAAAGTAATAGCAAAAAGTAAAAGAAACATTTAGAACAGTATGGTCAAGTACATTACAACCAGATACTTCTGAATGAAATTAATGAAGTGCGTATTTTAACTAACAATTAGAGATCGTCATTTAGTACAAGGTATCCAGGAAAAAATAGGTTTTTACCTAAATATCCGTGGTCTAATTATCATGCCCAAGTTCAAATGAAAGAAATACTAACCTTTCAATTTTTTTATAGCTGCCATTGATGGTTCAATTGGAGCCAACAATCTCTCCATTTCAGATACTTCTTCAGAAGTTTCTAAATTGCTAACCATATCTGCAATTTTCATAATATTTTTCAAAAGAGATTTTTTTCTCTCTGTTATACTGGAAGTTGATCTTGAATTAACAAGTGATTGAGCAATAACCTCCTTTTCTTTTTCACGGGTTTTCTCTTCAGAGACTTGAAATGCCTCGTTTTCACAGGTTTGCGCTTCGGATTCTTGAACTGTCTTTGTTCCACCTGATTCTGATAAATAGCTGCAGAAATAGGAAATAATTTAAAAAGAGTGAATTAAACAAATAATGAACATTAAATAAGAAGAAATATACAAACCGGCAAAGTAAATGAATATGTTTGCAAATATTCCACGCTATTTCTGAGTCTCTACAGCTACAGCTGTAGCTATGAATGCAAATTTTGCAATAAGTACAAGTTACCCTGCATGTACAATTTGCATTCATTTGCACCACTTCATACATCAAAGGCCCTCTGGAAGACTGAACATGCCACGAACCTTCCTCAAAAGGCACAATTCCTTCCACAGACATTTCCAGACTTCTTGCATGTCGGTTTCTAATAACAGCAATTTTGCTAGTTACCTTACCCTTGTGTACCGAAATCAACCGGTCATATAACCTGTCTCTTATGAATTTCATCAATAAATGAACAGTTTCGTCTAGCCTGTGGTTGGCTAACCCTTTGAGGTAAAAATATTTAATTGTGCGATGGAGCCTTTCCAGATGCATATTTGTGTTGACACCGCTATGTATTCTGTGGCAATAGGCCCACTTATCTTGTTTCCCGACATAATTGTGTAGGAAATAAGAGTGAAACTCAACACAATTTGTCGCACACCACGAAAGAAAATTATTTAACATGTGAGAAAATGCCCTTTCATCAGTCTCCTCCAAAATTGCACGAAGGCGTGTAGAGCACATTTCTTTTACGTCTTTTCCCTTGATTTTCTGCCCAATATTTGCTTCCCACGCTTTCAATACATGCCATGTGCAGAACAGCTGCTTTTCTGCACGCCCCATTACATCTGACCACGCCAAGTACAGGGCTGGATCCATATCCGACATAAACACTTTTGGAAAGATGTTTCCCACTTTTTCGAAGATGCATTGGACAAATATACGCAATGTCTTCACATCTGTCTTGTTTGAAATTAAAAATGCACAGGGAAATCCCTGTTTCAAATCATCTATTATTAAAATGGTTGTCAATAAAAAGTTATGTTTGATGCCATGGGTTGAATCCATGCACACAACATCATGGCCATACATTTTTAAAATGTCCCTTTGGGCATCGTTCATTATCACCAGAACGAAATCCTCTTCCTTTAAAAACGGAAACTTGTCACACGTCGCCGATTGTCCTTTGTAATATAATACGTGTGGTTGAGGAGATTGCCCATCCTCTTCCACAAATGCCTCCACACTTACAACATCACTACTATGCCGCATGTGGGCAGCATTGATCCCGAAAGTCCTTTCAATGTTTCTAACATCTTGTAATGTTAGAAGAGACTCTCTTGAAATGTCTCCCTCGCTCGCAGCATTCCGAAAATCTTCCAAAACAACCTGTTTTGGAATTTTTTTGGAAAGATTTTCAGCTATGTCCCTCCGGACATCCTTAGAGAGGACAAGGTGTCCCAGCTCTTTTATGGGATGACCCGCATGCGTTTCTATGAAATCTACAGCAAATGAGCCGTCCTCACGCACACTAACGTTCATTGAGGCTGGACAGGTTCCTCCAATTTTCTTTGTCCCTTGAATTTTCAGATGGCGCTTTCCTGCACCTGCAGGAACATACGTTCCAGATCTAGAACAATGGAGGGTGTATTTCTGGCTACCACTTTTTGATTTTTTACTTCCCCTGGGCTTGTAAAACTGTGCATACATTTCCTTTTCAATTGTGGTTTTCCACTGTTGAAACGCAATTTCACTTTCAAAGAAGTGGTGAACCTTTCTCAACTGAATATTATGAGCTCTGTAATGGGCTTCAAAAGATTCGTATTCAAATGAAAGTAATTCTCCACAAACTACACATGATCTAGAGTTTGTTGGGAGGAACACTTTTGGCGCATATGTATCAAGAGAATCACTTGATACGCCATGAATCTCTCGAACATGTTTCCGTAAGTTCTTATTCAGAGAGAATACCTTATCACAAATTGTACATTTAAATTCAGACATGCTGAATACAATTTGTTTTTTTAAATAAAGAGAATTCCTGTGAACAATCTATTTACCCGATTTTTCAGAAGAGCAGTCCCCGTCACAGCGGAAAGTCAATAATCCAAAATTCTACAAGAGCAGTCCAGGTCGCAGCCAAAAATCAATAATCCAAAAATCCACAAGAGCAGTCCAGGACGCAGCCAAAAATCAATAATTCAAAAATCCACAAGAGCAGTCCAGGTCGCAGCCAAAAATCAATAATCCAAAAATCCACAAGAGCAGTCCAGGACGCAGCCAAAAATCAATAATTCAAAAATCCACAAGAGCAGTCCAGGTCGCAGCCAAAAATCAATAATCCAAAAATCCACAAGAGCAGTCCAGGTCGCAGCCAAAAATCAATAATCCAAAAATCCACAAGAGCAATCCAGGTCGCAGCGAACAGTCAATAATCCAAAAATCCAGAAGAACGTGACGAACAAGTGCGGAGCAGACGGGAAGCAACTCAAATCTAATCAGAACGAACGCGCGGGATGGTCGCTTCGGCAGAGTCACGTGGTATTGCATTGTCACGTCCGGCGGGCCGTTTGGAAAGCCCAGTCTTAAGCCGGATGGGGAATGGGGGTGGAACGCGGCGGCGCCTCGCCGGCGCGCGCCGGGCAGGATTTTCTGTCCGTTCCTGCCAGGATTTTCCCGGCCCCAAAATAACTTGGACAACAGGGCGCGCGCGGGCGTGAGTCTCGGTGATCATGGTTGTTCCCTGGAGAGGGCTGGCTAGCGAGCCGTGGGATATTTATTGCGGCGCCGACATGCGAATCGAAAGGTTGCCAGAGGGATTCAACACACCCCACACGAAATTGATCGCGCCATAAACCATCTAAATTATCAAACCAAAACTGCCTATCACGAATCATCTCATAAACTCACCGCCCTCTCCCCCGCCTCGCAAACACCCGTTGAGCTGATCCGCCTCTTTCAGGAGCGCAGAAAGGCGCAGCGCGTCTACCAGCGCACGCGCGACCCCGACGCGAAGGCGGCGTTTCAAAGCATACGCAGGAAATTGTCTCGCCTCATGCGCGAGCACAGGAATGCGATGTGGGAGGAGTACGTCGAGAAATCGCAGATCAACAACGCCGAAGATCTATGGAAGCTGCAGCGCGCCCTCCGAAACCCCGCCCCCGCAATCACAGCTCTCGAACGCCCGAACGGGCTGCCGTCCACCTACGACCCGGCAGTCAAAGCCGAGGTATTCGCCGACCCCCTTCAACGCCGCTTCACGCCCCGGCCCATCGCTAACCCGCTGCAGCTTCCAGCCACCGCCGCGGAAATTATCTTCACTCCTTCGCCTTCTTCTGACATTCCGTCCGACCGGCACATCAAAGCGGATGAGGTTAGCGATATTATCAAACAGACAAATACAAAGAAATCGGGCGGCCCTGATAAAATCACCGGAAACATGATTAAACATCTACCTTCCAGGGCCGCCCACCTTCTAGCACTAATCTACACTGCCTGCATCTCTGTGCAATACTTTCCTAATGTCTGGAAAGCGGCAACCGTGGCAACATTCGGCTTGCGAAACCGAATAAAAACCTGCGCCTCCCGGAAAACTATCGGCCCATCTCGCTCCTGCCGATTCTCGGTAAACTCTTTGAGAAACTCATTCTCACGAGAATCCAAAGGGAACTCGCGCAGAAAGGCGTAATCAAGGAGGCGCAGTTCGGCTTTCGCAAGGACCGTTCGTCCGCGATGCAGGCGCTTCGCTTCGCATTCTTCGCCTCCTCTACTCTACAACATCGCTGTTCTCTACCTGCTCTATTCTTCGATTTCTCTTTCGCCTTTGATACCGTTCATCACCCACTTCTTATTCACAAACTTCGCCCGTACACCTCGCCCCACATTCTCAACCTCATCATCAGCTACCTTTCGCACCGCACTTTCTCTATCAGATACCAACTATTCACTTCTTCCTCTCGCCCTATTCTCGCCGGCGTCCCTCAGGGCGCCGTCCTCTCGCCTTTCCTCTTTTCTCTATTCATTAACGATGCTCCAAGCATCAAGGGCGTACATGAATTTATCTACGCGGATGACATTGCCTACGCCGTGAAAGACATCAGGGTAAACATAGCCCGTAAAACGCCTACAGCGTGCCGCAATCGCGCTATCGAATTAGAGCGCGGAAAACGTTCTCGCGCTGAATGCACAGAAATGTCAGGCCATCATCTTCTCACTCAAACGCAAACACAAACACAGCACGCTCGAGATCGCGCCCATCTGTCTAGATGCACATTCCGTGGCGCAGCACTATCACTTATCTAGGCGTCAATTTTCATTACCGGCTCACCTGGAAAGCGCACCTAAAGGAAGCAAGGAGGAAAATGACGTGGCGCATCTCTTCCCTCCTGCCACTTTTCAAAAACCGCTCTCTAACAGAGAAAAATAAGATCCGCCTGTACATCGCGTGCGTAAGAAGCGCGGGACTTTATGCGTGCGAGGTATGGGCTACGGCGGCAGAATCCAATCAACACCTTCTAACTAGAGCGGAAAATTACTTTATCAGCGCCGCTCTACAGCCAGCCCCAGGTGACGCCTACGCCAACCTTCTCCGCTCTCACCAAACTGAATCTATTACTTCTACTATCCACTCGCTCGCCACGGAAAGAATTCACATCTTCACAAACATCAATGCCCACCCTCTCTTTCACCCATACCTTCAATACTATAATAAGAACACACCCCACAGTATCAAAAACTCCCGTCTGACGTCATCTTCCTCAAACCTCCATAAAACAATTCTTCACATCCACTCTCACCACTCACTCTCACTCTCTCAAACTCTATCACAACCAAACTCACTCTTTCTCTCTACCACTCCCTCTCTCTCTTCTCTTCCTCTTCTCTCCTCTTTCCTCGCCTCTTCACCTCTCGCCTCTTATCTTCTCCCTCCTCTCTCTCCTTCTCTTCTATCTTCCCACACCTTCAAGCCACTTTCAGCCGCACCAGAGCAAAGAGCAGCTCCCAGCGCCTTAACAAAACGTATCTCACGTAAACATACATGTATAAATCAAGTAAAAACCCATGCAAATACATCATGCACCCACATCATCCTCATTCATCTCACTCATATCATCAATCTATGTATGTAATAATATCTCATCATGTAACAATAGAAATAAGTTGCACTAGCACATAAGTTAGTCCAGTTTAGTCAACAACACATATCAGAATTAATCACCACTAGTTCCTAAGTTCATCGTTCATCTTACACATATCATCAATCTATGTACGTAATAATATCTCATCATGTAACGCTAGAAATAAGCTGCACTAGCACATAAGATAGTATAGTTTAGTCAACAAAACACATTAGAATTATTCATCACTAGTTACTAAGTTGCATCAGTTTTAAATAGTATTTATAAGTATAAGACTAAAATCAGCCAAACGAGATGACTGAGAGCGCCACCAACCAACGCCTGAAGGTAGGCAACCCATCCTACAGGAGAGTATAGCGGAGAAAAGAGGTGACGGCGCTCCCGGGCGTTAGTTCGTAAGGAAAATTGTACATAGTAGAATTAGGACCAGGTGGAGGGTAAAGATAAGTAGATATAAGAAACTCAAATAGGACTAAGTTAGCACATAAGACTTGTATTGTATTTACTGGGGGAAAAAACCCTAAGAAGGACCGTTTGGCAAAACAGTAACAAACAAATCAAAATAAACAATAGAGCTAGGACGGAGAGGCAACCAAAACTGCGTGTGACAAACACTATAAAGTGAAGTGACCAAAACTGAGACAAGTGAAGTGACACTAATGTGCACCTAGTGAACTGTAAAACTAATGTGAGTCAGTGCGAAGATGTGCAGAAGTACATTAAATGCTTTAGGAATCCCGGCGGGCGCCCAATAAATGAGACAATCATTCGGGCGCCCGCCACAAATTCATCCTAAAAACATTAACACAAATGTATGGAAGAGCTCCATCCCGGAGCAGGCCATAAGCCTGGATAACAGCACACCTCGCGCCGGGATTCAATTTTGTATCATAATCTTTTATTTTATTATTGTAAATACTATACAGAATCAGTCGTCTGTGTTCTTCTTGTCCAGTACGTCACAATGGAATAGGCAGAAATAAAGCAGGAAATACGCAACAAAAAAAAACAAACACATTTTTACAATTTATTGTATAGTATATTTCTCAAAGGTATAAACATAAATCAGTATTATATAGATTCGGTATTATATTTTTCTATAATTCTGTTTATGAACAAGTTTAATTGTTTGTCCTCTAGTTAGAATTATTCGTACCGTAGTTAGTCTCACAATAAATTACTAATACTTCCTCCAAGTTTTCAAGAGTAAATGAATATCTCTTATCGGACAAGATCAGTTTAAACGCCGAGAACGACCGTTCTACGTCAACATGGGTGCATACTTCAATCACACCACGTGTTCAACTCAAAGTAACACATTAACGTGTCTGTTTAATCCAACAAATCAATTTCCACTATATTTGTACATTTCACGCACTTAAGTTCGTGGGAAACATCAAGAAGCAAAGATAATTTAAAAAAAAAAATTATTGATATTTATTCGACAAAAATTTCTCTTTCAAGTGTGTGAACATTACATAAACATCCAACAGAATATGAGGAGAAACTTGAAAAGTAACCTCTAACATACAACTGACATGTATACAATACATTGTATAGGTATTTTTACTTTCCCGTATACCTATGCATGCCGAGTGCACTTAGCCGAGTGTGTGTGTGTGTGTATATATATATAAAAATAACAAAGAGTAAGTCATGCTTTGAAATACCCGGAAGAGGAAACTCACCATGGAGTAATACTTTAGAAATATCTCTGACAATCAAGTGATCAATCCACGATTCCGTTTTAGATAAACTATGAGTAGGATTCAATTTCAATATTTGCAGATTATGTGAATTGAAGGTATGAGTAAAGTAAAACTAGTGGTGCTACAGAATGGAATAGTTTCCCATATTAGTTTTCTATTTCCTTGGGCCTCGGCTAGCTATTCATACTTGCTACACAATCTTGCCAGCTGCCATCTATCGCCGTTCACTCTTTTTTTGACATTTTCTTAATTTTTCATTTTTCTAATGGTAGAACGGAAATATTAATTTTAGAATATTAAAAACCACAAAAAACTAGTCATAAAGGGCAATTTTCTTTTAAAAATTATGTGCCGTTTAAGAGAAAATGGCATTTTAGCACTACTAAAAATGCGAAAATTGAAGCTCATTTTCACAGAAAATGTTTGAGTTTTCAAAATACTTTATTTGAAGTTATTTGAAGCACTTACACTCACAAATATAATAATCTTTACAAATTGCGGATAATGAGCATATTGAAGATGTGAGAGATCTTTCAAAAAATTTACATTCATATAATTTTTGAAAAAACAAGAAAAAATAACTCAAAACAAACTTTACGTCACATTAAAGAGTGTAATTTTCAATATCTGTTAGAAAAGATAAAAGAAAATGTTTGGAGCCGTTTTTGAGAAAATCTTGTTTTTGTAATTTTTTAACGTTGCACATATTGCACGAAAACTACTAAAATTTTGAGAAACGTTTACATGACCTTTATGAAAGAATTCAATATGCAGAACAAATTTTATTTGAAGAAAAAATCTCTATCTTCAATTTTGTAGCTGGGGAAAGACGCCGAAAAAAATTCAAACTTTCACAATTTTCGAAAATTCAGAGTTATCCGTGAAAATCGGACCTATGCCATGTTAATAAGTGAATTTTACTCTATTCATAAAAGATATTTACAGAAAAAATTTGGAGCCGTTTTTGAGAAAATTTTGAAAATCCCCGGGGGGCTTCATATAAAGTACCCCCAAATTTTGAAGAATCTTTTTCAAAATCTCAAAGCTTCGACTAGAATCAGATCGACTGGGGAATATCCATTTTGGAAGAAATCGTACGTATGGTTTAGGCGCTAGCAGTGTTTACAGACGGACGTTTTCCTTTCAATTGAGTTTTCGGTATCAAGGACCTAGAAAACAGTGTTTCTGGCTACATCACGTGTTAGGGGATTTTTTTTCTTAATTTAGCAACTGGTTTTATCCACTTATTCGTTTTCACGGCCCGGCAATTAATTTATTTCCGCCGAAAATTGGCAATTTTTTCGCGCAGCATTACATAACTTTCCCTATACTACGTATATCACTCCGTGTATACGTACGTATACGGGAAAGTAAAAATACATTTTCTAACAAAACGTCTGAAGCGATTGAAGCCCGAGAAAGGAAAAAGAAATAGAACATTTGTATTTGTTTTCCATTTAGTACATTCCAAAATACTAACATGAACGCAGGCTCTTTTAGGCGATATAAACGGGTAATAATCCTAAAATGTGTGGGTGTTTATTGTTCTTAGTAATAAATAACATGTGGTTGTGGAGCTGCCCATCTTCTTCCACAAATGCCTCCACACTTAAAACGTCACTTGTATCCTGCATATGGAAGAATATAAATTTGTTAACATTATAAATTAGAAAAGAATTGATTTTTAAATAAACAGAAATAGCAGTGACACTTTATGCCACTGAAATATAATTAAATAATATCGCGTTTCCATCTACAAAATTATTAAAACCAGTAAATTAACAAAATTCACCGCGTAAGTAAAAATATTCACTGGCAGAATCCTCGTACGAGAGGTATTTTTCATCCCACGAGAAAGAAACAAGCGCCCAAGCAAATAAATAAAATAGAGCTAGCAAACGTAATTAAATAAATAAGAATAAAAATAAGTAAAGAGAGATATCAATTTTCAAACTTATCAAAATTAGTAGCCTGCTCTAATAATCCTTCGCTCCCTGGTCGTAATTTAGAAGTGTTGTAAATAAGGTGGATGCTAGGTATGTTCTTCTTGTCTTCTCGTTCCTTTAGGGCCTTGGCAAAGCTACGTATGTTAGAATGTGTATATTATTTCGTGTTTCTTTGCTTGTTTCTTACATTGGAGCTTTTGTTACACGTTTACATATTTACCTTTTAGAAATTATTAAAAACCTATTTGAAATAAATATGAAATAAAGATTGCAAACTTTCATTATCTGCTCCCAAATAATGCAGTTGGATGCTACGTAAGTTAGAATTTGTATTTTATTTCTTATTTCATTTTATTTTATTTATTTTTAAATTTATTTTATTTAGTCACATCAACGACAAGGTCATTAGCAACTGCAAATACATGTTGAACTGTATTTAATACATGATTGGATAACATAGTGAAAATACAATTTAAGCAAGAGTGAACAAGTAATTTACAAATGACATACTTATTAATCGTCACACACTTTTAATAATTTAACACTGTTAATGTTTTTTCTTGAAAATCACTGCAGTATAAAATATTTTTAAGATTATAAGTCTGTAGGATTGATTGGCGTTCACTGATATATTTTGTACATGTCTGAAGGATATGGACAATTGCCAGTTGTTCGTTGCATTATTCACATTTTAAGGGAGCTGTGGAATTTAACAGAGTGAGTTAGCTTGGTATGTTCAGATCTGATTCGAGAGAGTGTCACTTGATCTTTGCGACTGAGTTTTTTTGTTGGTTCTTAGTTTATGGAAATCATGAATCATTTTATGTATGCTGCTTATTTTGCACTCTTTCCAAATCATATTCCATTGCTTTTTTATGATCCTCATTATGTAACTCCAAGTATCTTTGATGGAGTGGACATTTTATTATTATTATTGCTTATATTTATATTATACATTTTTTATTTAATTGTAAATTGCATCCTTTAATTGTGTTAAATGTAAAAACGATTAGTTGAACGGTCATTGTCGGTTGCTGTAACGCCGCACTGATGAGGCGACAAGAATGGCTGTGGCCTACTTTTATATTTTTGCAGAATATTACAATACCATCAGTTTAATAATAACTATTATATGTTACTACTATGTTCTTGAATACATTGCATACTTTACACAATGTATTCAATGCCAGAAATATATTTTTAATTTCTCATTTGAAGTTTTGAATAAAAATCTATTGCTTGAAACTATTTAATTTTTTCGCAACAAATGTTCTACGATTTCAAATGAGTTTTACAAAAAATTATTACTATCAGTATATACAGTATATCCGAGTGGTTTACGTCTGGTGACGTTTCTCGGTTCCTCTCTTCCAGCCTTCTCTATCCACAGAATTGAATTTAGAACATTTATCACTCGTTTCCCTCGATTTATTTTATTATTAATATCCTTGTTGCTTGTGCCCTCTTTTGAAACTGTAAAGCCTAAATATTTAAAATCATCACATAACTGTACTTTATGATTTCCAATACACAGATCTTTTCCATATTCTTGTTTCTTTTGGACACATTTATTTGCAATCCCCAGAGACCAAATTCCTGTTTTAATTTTCTAAACATAAAATTCATATCCCGCTCATCCTCAGCCATTATGACTAGATCATCCGCGAAGAGTAGAACATCCAGTATTGATTCTCCAATTTGCATTCCCATTACACTGCATTTCCTCGTCCATGCGGCAATGAACATGTTAAAAAGAGTTGGGCACATACAGCACCCCTGCCTTAATCCTTTAGCAAATATTACATCTGATAATTGTCCGTTCACTTTCACAACACCTTTATCGTCATTATATTACTGTCAGTGAGATGTGTCAATATGGACATAAATTCCAAATTAGTATATCTTAAAATGTGTGTCCTCAAATAGAAAGGTATGATTATAAAATAGTCTTTATTTTCATTCAAATCTCGAATTTTGAAAATTGTAATCCTACCCAATGATCAGAAGGGTAAGTAAATGGACACAGCACTATGTTGGAAGCAGTTTGTTGAAAATACTTTTGCAAATAATAATTTAAGTATGCATATTTGCAAAATTCAATCAATAATTATAATAATGTTACATCCCCAATTACACGTAACAAAAGATAGCCTGTTCTATGTTGTAGCAGACTTAGAAAAGTGAGGAAATGGAAGTGGTCTGTGGTAATAAAACACCCATCATACTGAATAGATTTATTACACTTTGGCTCAACTAGCTACAAACAATACAGTACACAAACAATGTACGAGAAAAAGAACTTCATTTTTAAATACAGGCAATGAAATCAGATTTCTATGATTTTGTGGTAAAAAATATTAGTTTTGTTCATCAGTTTGTTAAGTTCTATGAAAGAAATTACTTTTAAAATTCAAATAAATATAACAAAGCAACATAAAATATTATTGAGAGACATCTTTCATTAATACTCGATTGCTTTAATTCACTATAAAATAAAGATGTGTACCAAACACATTCAAAATATAACTAAGAAAAACAAACATTTAAAAGGATGCTTCAATATAATTGTTTTTTGTTTTTAAACTTTATTAACATGGAAAATCATGACAATGGATAGTAGAGACAGCTGGTTCATAGGTTTTGGTCAACTGAATCATTATGTTTAGTTAATCCTATTCACATACAGCAATGAGAGAGAAATATTAATTTTCTGAAACGTTGACAAAGAAGTAAATAGTTAGTACTATATTTTATTGACCATTTCAAGCCCCATGAATCAGGTATTTTGAAACCAATCTCATTAATAGTTTCTATACTATAGTGATGTTCTTACCACCATAAGAAATTGTCTTACCAAGAAACAAACCTTGCACTCTGGTGCTTCTAATATAATTCACCGGTTAGTGCTGTCATTGAAGCCGATGGCTCGTCTAGTTGTAACCTTAAGCTCAGTCTAGTAAAAAGGAAAATAATATTTGAAAGTAACTGAAACTAGACAAAATTTACAAAAACAAAAACAAAATTATGAAAAAATAATCTATACTAATATAGAAAGACATAACTGCACCGACTTACAGTGGATAATCTCTGAATCTACCGAACCAATACTGATGAAACTTTTGTACTAGCTTCCTTTAAAGGTCTGAAGTACCATAGTCTGTGATTTACAATCACAAACCTTACTATATTCACAAAATAATTACCTTTCTGGACATTTTTCGCCTGGCTTTACATCACAGATTCAATAGTGGATCAATGTCAATAGTTTAGCTGCGCACCACCAGAGGAAGAGGTCTGAGATCTTTTACTATTTTCATCAATGTCCAGAATTATTACAAAATTCATTGGGGTTTGAACAACGCTATGTAAAGTCTGTGAGTGATCATTGGTGATTTGTTTGTTTTCAATGTTGGTGGAACATTTGAATGAAATCCGTACTGAAAGTAGTAAAGAACGTCAATGTACAAACACTGTCCTTAGTCTGTTTGGTACAGAAATTGTGGCAAGAAAACATGTAAGTTTAAAGTATTTAGAGAGTTAAAAGTACAAAAATATACAGTAATGTACAATATGTAGATATCGTATACATGTGCCGTATATTTTCTGAACAACTTCTTTTACAGAATATGTGGAAATTGAATTGTCTGAAATAATGCCGAAACGAAAGTTACAGTTGTCAAAACAGAATACAAGTGCTAAGAGATGGGCAGCCTATTAAAATTCGGAATTGGCTACTCAGAGGCAAGAGCGACTTGCAGAAGAACACGCACCATTGAAAACAATACAGTAAAGAAGAAAGCAAATGTGAATAATTCTCTAGGAGGCAGGGCAGCTTTTCGTTATGACTCTTGATTTGACTATTTACACATATCTCATGTTCAAATTGGTAAAATGGAAAATATTTGTATGTTTTGGTCAACTCTGTTGAACACTTTTCTTCAATACGGGCAGTGGACTATTACAGTGGCATGTAATTAAGTAATGGTCCTTTACATATTAAGACTAATCTTGCTGTTGTTTCGCGTGTCAGTTGCTCCCAGTGAATTAATTCATTTATTTTTTTCTATAAACTGGCAAAAATTAATTTATCTAAAATATTTAAGTCTAATCTAATAACAAAATTCTGGGACTCCTTGGTTTCTATAATTCACATTTCAAAATCCATAGTATCCAGCACTTCAAATCAAATAACGAAGCTATGTTTTGTTAGGTGGTGTGGTAATCAAACGTGTTTTGTTACATGGTTCAGTACATTGTCAATTTATTGTGTATATATAATGTACAGGTTGGTGGATCAGTATTGCTGTTATGTTGTGATGATATGATGAATTGATTTACCTAAACAAATAAGTTTTATACTATATGTTACTAGCACATAGGTCTTTAAACATACATATTTCTGTCATCTTCAAAATAATTATAGAAACCGGCAATAACATTTCAGCATAGATATTTTCATTTACTTTTATGATTACGATTCATCAAATATGTTACGACATCAATATCTACTTGTCCGGATCTATCTACTAGCAAACCCATGCAAGAACTCTCGGATGTTTCGTATCCTCTGCTTAAAACTGTAAGTCACTTCAAGGTCACGAGTTGGCAGCAGATGAATTTTCAATCTTTCTTTAGAAATACCATAGAAGCAAAAAATATAAAAATGAGTTAGTTTTACAATTTGGCAATTTATTGAAAATGTTGGTATAATATATAAAACTCCCATCCTTTGGCTCGAGAGCCTGCTACAGGCCTTAGCTGACCGGCGGTAACACAGCTTTTCGGCCACGAGTGTTCGAGTGGTTAGCATGAGGACATCTCTTTACCGTATACACTGCTCTTCTTAACCTTAGGATGGGCTTTCTCATTGTCACACAGCAATCAATACTGAGACATTTGTAAGGAAAGTGCACAGTTTTAATTTACCCAGCTGGGAATAGAGCTCGGGGTTGTTTCGTGGAAAGCGAGCACGCTAATGAATAAGCCACCGAGAGCACGATATAAAACACCTAAAAAAGAATATATGTGATGCTACAATTTGTACAAGTATTTTACGAGTATTAACAGTTTAGATTTGTTTACTTTTTATTTATAAAGTGAGGAATGTTTGCGAGCTCAAACTCCCAATTAGAAAAATGAAAACTTTCTTTAGTAAGAAAGTGAACGAGGCACACCGGAAATTTCCAAATAGGGGGAAAGACATGACAGGGCTAGCTTGGCAGGGCAGATATACAATGGGAGAGAAGTAGGCCCCACTGCACGGCATGAAAAAAATGGAATTCCTCTTCCTGGCTAAAAATTTACTGTAATAAATGCCTGGGCAACGCCGGGTAGTTCAGCTAGTATACTATAAATGCGAAGTTAAAATATTTTATAACCCGAAGAGTTGAATGTCAACAACATAAGACACATCACATAAACGTAATTCAATTATTTCCTCTCTTAACTCAAGGGAAGCTCCTTTGAGGTATTTTAACGCACTGATACTAATCTGAGTTTTATGTAATAATATGGGGTTAAATCTCCAACATTAGCATTCAGCTACTTTTTAGGCAAAGAACTCTAGCATGTTCTGTTATATTATTAACATTAATCGAACACAGAATAAACGGTTTGCTGAACACTTTCACAAACATGCTACCTCAATATAATAATTGAACAATTTTGTTCCTAACTATTTGAAGAGGGCTCATGTCCACGAGGTGAGGCAAGAGGCCCATCAAAAAATAATAGTTCTGAGATTACTGTCCTTTTTCAGGAATCTGGTGTTTCTACTCTTTTGGAGCCATCTTCCTTGCCACTTCGTCTTGAGTGGACTCCTTTGTTTATATGATTTTGCAGAAGTTAATGCTTGATTAGCATTAGCTGATGAAGCAGATCTTGAGGTCTCCGGATCCAGAACCTACATAGAAGATCAAAATCAAAATTAATAAATATTTTTCATTTTAATGGGACATATCATGATACATGTTCTGATATTTATTTATTACTATTCCTAAAACTATTATTATGATTAGGGCCCGGATAATTATGTAATTACATATTTCCGTATGTTAACTCTATCAAGTCAAAACCACAATATATTTACGTTTCATGTCGATTAGGGCCTAAAACCGATGACTTTTTAGTATATATATTTACATATTTTACCCGAAAGTACATATATTTACATATTTTTTCACAAAAGTACATATTTTTAAATATTTCTTAATATTTTCGTTTTTTTCTGCATTATTTTTGTATCATTCATTTATCCTACATGTTTTTGATAAGGAATAACCAAGACAAACAATTCAGCATTGTCAAACAATTTTTCAGCAGCCTCCTCTCCCAATTGGCGCTATTTCATTGCGTAAAAATGTTGATATTGCAGCACGCTGAATCCCACAAAAGGGCAAGGTGTTGCACTCCCAAGCTTTCAGTGTGTAGATTTCAGTGCGAGTAAAGCAGAGAACAAAATACTACTCAGAAATCAATTTTGTGTATGAAAATGGTACGTGTAGCAAGCGATAACTCGCGCTCACAACGTATTTTTCAGAGGTCTTTCTTGACCTTAATGCCCTTCGCCAAATATTACATGCACCAACGCAGCTCAGAAAGCACCATTGACAGTTTTCTTTCCCCGTTTGTTGCACTGGAGCCTAAAGCCTTGTTTGTAAAGTATCCCTGTGAGGTGAAAATCTAAAGTAAAATCATGTGGCACTACAGCTTTTGGATAAGAAAAGGACAGAAAATAATTCTTGGCGATTGGCTTAAACCTTTTCGTAATGCAGACTGGGAATTTGCCATAGGTAAAGTTTGGTTTATCTTTTCAGAGAAGTCAAGCAGTAGCGTCTTGGGTAAGAACATTATTAAAGAAATCTGAATTTGTGCTAAGAGTCAATTGATTAAATATCAACCAGCATTGTTTTTATTCCCTAATCCGTGAATAGCATTGAACAGTGACATGTTGGGACAAAGTTTGAATATACACTAGTAACTTAATGCGATGTGGAACACTTGGTCGGTACAAGGCCTTCGAACAGATAATAGGAAAAAATTTCATCCCTATAGAGTATTTGAGTAAACTCCTCGTGTGCATGCTTGCGGATGAGCCGTTCCGTCTCTCACGGGTACACTACTTTCTGTGCACTAGTGGAGACAAATGAGGTGTCATTCGACGCGTCTAGGCGTCCTAATGGGGAACTGATAATTTGTTTCCAGAAATGGCTATAAAATTCTAAGAAATTTCCAAAAACGTGTTTTTTCGTGTTTTGGCGCTGTAATCTTGGTAAGTATGCCGGGAACTAAATCAACGCCACCTAACTAGATGTAGGTGGTGTTGATTAAACTTCAGTACAATACCGACGAAGAGAAAGACAGAGAAACGGGGACAACGAAGAAGAGGAAGACGACGACAAAGAAAACGACGATGAAGAAGGAGACGACGTAGAAAAAGGAGATGACGAAGGAGGAGACGACGAAGAAGGAGACAAAGAAGAAGAAGGAGACGACAAAGAAGAAGGAGGAGACGACGAAGAAGGGGAGACGACGAAGAAGGAGGAAGACGACGACGAAGAAGAGGAGACGACGAAGAAGAAGGAGGGGACGACGAAGAAGGAGGAGACGACAAAAAGGAGACAATGACGAAAAAGGAGGAGACGACGACGAGAAGATGAAGTCGAGGAAGACGAAAAAAAGGCGAAGAAAAAAAAACAAGTCACACAACCGAAAGTAATTTAAAGCGTTGGTGACGACACATTCAGGTATTTTCTAAGTATTTGAAACAAATATTTGTTTCTCATTTTTTACGAAGACCATTGTAAATAACAGAATTGTGAGTAGAATTATTTTTTTATTTATTCTTTACGAGTATATTAAGTCTACACAGATCAACATTTAAGCAAAGTATTTTATTAAAACGAATTGATATAATAATTAAAGTGTTACATATTTCTTACGTTTTAGTAGATATTTCTACACATTTTAATACATATATATGTACATATTTTCCTAATTTTTAGTACATAATTATCCGAGCCCTAATTATGATTATTGTTTTATTATCAGCATTATTATGAAGTTCCTGATATTTAACTAACTGTTAATTTAGCAAATGTGAATATCATTAACTAAAATAATAATAATAAAATTAAAAAAATAAAAAGAGAAACTGGACTGGCAGAAGTCTTTTGCAATATTTCAAAGTTTTAAAACACCAATTTAACAACTTTAAAATTATAATTTTACTGTATAATGAGAATTCCAATCTCTAAATGAAATAAGGAAATAATATGTTTACCTCTTTCCCTTCAATCGGGTTACATGAGTGCCTGTGAAACAAGTACTAATGCTACTACTTCTCTCTTATCCGCATTTAGATCGGACAAGGTTTGACTGAGAGTCATTTCTTCTTTTAAAAAATAGCATATCAAAAATGAACATGTAGAGGTCTTCAGTTGATCTCCAGCACCACCAGAATTGTATTTACTCACTTTATTTACTTTTTTTCCCCCTTCCACTTAGATCGAGCCATTTCTTCTGAAAATAGAAGACATTCAAAATAGATGTTGATGCAACATATCTAGTTTTGGACCACCTTGTGAATCAATTATTTACTAAGAATGGGAAAAGTACAACATACACGAATATAAATTATATATATATAAAATAGGTTAGGAAATGTAGGTATACTTACTTGTATTCACTGCGGGAGCAATTTCCTTCCACATTTTTCATATAACACCTCTGCTTAAATGGTGGTTGTTTAACCCAGTTGGCGGTTTCGAAAACAATTCGTTTATTAATAATTCGCTTTGTCCATGTTCACACGCTCGGAGATTCAGTCGTTGAAACGGCTGGCAGCTGGCTGGCAGTTCCGCGAAAATGGCACGAATTCGCGCCAAATCGCGCCGTGCCGCGGAGTTAGTTCATTAGTTGTTCACAGCGTTGCCGCGGTGCGCGGCGAGATTAGTGTATGAGTTTTTCACCAGGTGTTTTTCAGCGCTTCGATCGGAACCGTGTGTTAGGTCTAACGGCTACATTGCGTTCAGGCTGGTAAGTCGAACCGGAAATACAGCGACGCAACGTGAAGCTTTTGGTGGGCATCGGGCATTTTCGGGTGACGCATGCGCAAGAACGGGACCGCCACACTGGGGGAAAACAGGTTGGTGTTGATCAGTTTTATTAACTGTGTTAGGATTTGTCTGCGCACGTAATTCATTCGTGTGCAGTGGGCGCCTAATGTTGTTTACTGTTTGATAATGGATCATTCGTCAACTCGCGTCATACTATATCGCGAACGTCTCGCAGTACACGAAGTATACCGTGTGTATATTGCCACTGTTTGTTCATGTAGAATATAAATGTATATGCATGATTGTGTTGGAACGTGTAGTCGGAAGATCTTCGGAAATTGGTGGGCAGGATTTATAATACTGATGTGTTGTGAAAGACACTGTGCCGATAATACCACTACAACGTAACGAGAATGTCAACACCCTTCGTCCACCCCGCGCACGAAAGTTTTGTGTAAAAATTTAAACGACATTGGTTCGGTGTTTTAAAGCGACGACATTTATATTCTTTTTGTACTAATATTATCTTACGAGGCATTAACGTTTGTATGTTTTTAACTATTTAATATTACAATTTGAACATTGTTTTATGTGTGTCGTTTTCTGTGCTGTAATAGCGTGAAATGTAATATTATTTTCAGGTTTGGGAGAATCGTATTTCCTCTTCAACATGAAAGTCATCCTACTAATGCAATTTTTGTGTTAATTGGTGATTGTGCCTTCAGATGAAAGAGTGCCTTTCGTTCGGCTGTATATGAACTGTTTAAATGACCAAAAATGTTATGTTATGACTGTTACTCAGTACTGCACTGAATAGGAAGTTTTAATTATCATACTTGTACCTGAGGTAAGTGTATATTCGTAGAACATGGATGTCGGTGCTATTAGTCTAGGTAAAGGAACTGACAGAACTGCAGAGTCTAGTGGAACTCGCAGTACAACTAGCAGTGACACCACTGTGCAAGGTATAACTAATAATCTACAAGAAGTTGCTACTAGTCGTCTGTCTTCTTTGTTATCAAGTCTTGCTGCTGAGCCTCTTGCAGCAGCTCCCAGAATGCCACAACAACATACATTGAGAAGCACAAACGTTGGGGAGAAAGCTTCATTGCCGCAACCATTAGCTACTCCAAGTTTTCCTGTTCCACCTCATTTAATGGGACGCAATGTTAATAATCCAGTAGAAGATATAGTTTCTCATGGTCGCAGATTACAGAAACCTCGTCTGGGTGTTAAAGTGCCTTATCGCAATTTGACAAGTCAAATAGTGACTCAAGATGAATTAGCCCAAGAATTACTGGAACGGTCGCTGAAGAAGCATCCAGTTCGCAATGTGCCAGAAGGTGGTGATTTATTTTTTGCCATTAAACTTACTCAGAGACTTGCTAACCGTTTGTCTCCAAGTGGTGCACAAGTGTCAGTAGCATCTCGTGCAGCTGTTAGGACATCCCAACAACAATCTCCAGAAGTTAATCGCACTATTCCTTTAAAACATCCTTCAACTGCAACATCACCTGCCATAGCAGATCATAGGGATCTCTTAGCTATTCTTGAGGGAGATGGGGACCCTGATTGGAGTTCAGCATCTGTAGCAGCTGCAACACCTCAGACTTCTGTGGCTACAGTTGTCCACGAGCATGTTCCTCCACCACCTATTTCTCACATTACTAATGTGAAGTTGGATCCACTACTTGAGAAAGAATTAGCACTAAAACAGCTCATGGAATTTCAAAATAATTCTCGGAGAAGGAAGTCGAATAAAGTTCAAAAACCTGATGAAAAGATGAAAAGGCAAAGATCTCAGGGTAAGAAAGAACCAGTGAATAAAGAAAATGGAACAGTTGATCTCAAAGGTAATGCACAGAATACTACTAAACCATCAAGTGTAATGACTGGCAGTGCTTCAGGAACACCAGTCGTAATAAAAGGGCGCAAAAGAAAAAATGAAGAGAGTCCAGTTGGAGAAGTTAAAAAACCTAGGATCTCTGGGAAGAAGGGTGTAGTTCAAAGTAAAGGTGACACAAAAGCTAATGTCGTAAAGACTGAAGAGAAAAGTCCGAAGAAAGTAAAAAATTCAAAGAACGCTTCTCCAAGTAGTATTAACAATAATAACAATAATAATATGGTAATAAATGTGGGTACAAATGCAATAGTTAAAGGTAAAGGAGCTGCAGCTGCTAGTGCTAAAGACTCAAAAGCTGTTTCTGACATTAAGCCAAAGAAATCAATTTCTCCTGCCACATCTGGAAAGACTCAAGTGGGTGATGGAAGAAAGAAGACAGGCAGTCCACTAGAAGGAAGTAATGTGCGAACATCTAATAGAGGATCAAACGTTAATGTGTCTAAATCAGATTCATTGAGTGAAAGTCAAGATACTCAAAGTTCATCACTTATTGATGATTTTCCAGAATTTCCTCGATCATTCACTACACCTATTAGAACATATAGTCCAAAGAAAAGGACACCCAATGCTAATGCTTCACCAAACCTTCAGACACCAGAGAAGCTTTCTATAAATAATAATGTAGAAAATGTCAAAACAGAGAACAGTCCAGTCAAACCGAAAGCCACTGATGATACTAAGGTTCCAGAACCTTCACCACCCCCAAAGCAAAGCCCAGAAAACTCTGAAAAAGCAGCTCAGAAGAAGAAGGAAAGCAAGGAAAATGTGAAACGAAGAAAAGGTGAAGTAGATCGCCTGTTAATGGATGAAGGAGCAATTAATCTTCTCTATGAGGCTGAACATGGTGATTCAAGGAGAAGAAGTTCTGCACCAGAAGAAAATGTAGTAGTACCAGCCCAGAGAAGAATCTTGAAGTCTGTCCGCAGAAAGAAGAAAGATCTTTTATTGAAGACTCGCCTTGTTAAAAATGCTGTCCTCCGTTTAAGTAACAGCTCTTCATCGGGAATGTCACCAATTGTTTCACGAATAACTAGACGCACAGAAGCTCCCAATCTGCAGTCTACATCAGCTGATCAGATATCCAACCAGCAGCGTAAATTGTCATTGGACTCTCGCGAATCCCTCCGTTCACCTCCGCCTCTCACTCCAGAGGATCCATCTTCTCAGTCTTTTGTGTATCCTGTGCGACTTCCATTACCAGCTGAAGCCTCCAGGATTATTCGCCGTCATTCCTCCAGCAGTAATTTCTCAAGTAGAAGTGCAAGCCCAAACACTAATCGAAATGTTGACTTACAAGGTGCAGAAAATGCTGAGAAGTCATTAGATACAAAACGGATGCTAACTAATTCAGGGAATGTTACTAAGTCAAGTGGCACTGTTTCAAGTGGGAGAAAAAAGGGCGTTCCTATCTTCATTAGAAAACCACAAGTTATACAGACATATCAAGGAAAGAAAAAGAAGATTCCACTACAAGACCAGAAAAGTTCAATTGCAAATGTACCTGTCAAACAATCCAACAAAGCTTCTCAGCAAAACAATAAGGATCCCAAAATCACATCAAAAGGGTCCTCTGTATCTGTGCAGAAGACAGTATCAGACAAAAAGAAAGCTGCTGTGAAAAAGATCAGTATTAGTGACAAGCTTAAATTAAAAATGGAAATGTCAAAGAACTTCTCAAAAGGTTTCCAATCAGGAAAAGTGAAACAAAGTGTAAAGAAACCTGCAGAAAATGGATCAGCTAAGAGCAAGAAGAAAGAAGAAGTGACAAAAGAGAAGACTTCCAAATCTTCAACAGCTGGTACAAGTAGTAACACAAACGGATCCATTGTAGATGAAATGTTAGATTTGACATCATGCCTTGCT